>QGSO01001002.1:0-171921 GCA_011037825.1 Carya cathayensis
CATGGCCTGGAAGACATTTGATACACAACATGAAACTTTTGCCTCTGAGCCCCGCAATGTTAGGCTGGGTTTATCTGCAGATGGCTTTAATCCTTTTGGGAACATGAGCATTTCTTATAGTACTTGGCCAGTTATGTTGGTACCTTACAATTTACCTCCTTGGATGTGCATGAAACGATCAAGTTTCATGCTATCATTGATTATACTGGGACCATCATCACCTTCAATGAATATAGATGTATACTTAGAGCCTCTAATATCAGAATTAAAGGAATTATGGGAGGTTGGAGCACCTACCTATGATATTTGCTCTAGAGAGATCTTTACAATGCGCGTAGCTTTAATGTGGACAATAAATGATTTTCCTGCGTATGGTGATTTGTCTGGGTGGAGTACGAAAGGTCGTTTAGCATGTCCTATTTGTATGGGTAACACACGATCTAGATAGTTGAAACATGGAAAAAAGTTTTCCTATATGGGGCATAGACGATTCTTGCCAAGTAATCATAGGTGGAGAATGATGGCAAAAACATTTGATGGTACACGAGAAATTGATCCTTCACCTACTATGCCAACACCTGATGAAATCTTGGAACAATTAGATGATTTAAATTGCAATGATAGAACAGATCGCAAAAGAAAAAGAGTTGTGGGGTCGACTAGTGTTAAGGAACACTCATGGAAGAAATGTAGTATTTTCTTTAGTTTACCTTACTGGAAAGATAATTTATTGCGTCATAATCTTGATGTGATGCACATTGAAAAAAATGTGGTGGATAATATTGTTGGCACACTGTTAAATATTGATACAAAATCAAAAGATGGCATAAAGGCACGCCTTGACTTACAAGAGATGGGTTTGAGACCACAACTTCATCCGGTTATAACAGATGCAAACAAGACATATTTGCCTCCTGCTATTTTCACAATGAGTAACAAAGAAAAAGAAGACTTATTGAAGGTTATACAAAATGTAAAAGTACCGGACGGTTATTCTTCAAATGTTTCACGTTGTGTCAAGCTTCAACACCGTACTATAGTGGGCATGAAGAGTCATGACTGCCATATACTGATGCAACAGCTCCTGCCAATTGCATTACGTGGGTCATTACCTAAGAAGGTAATAGAACCATTAATCGAGCTATCTGGATTCTTTAGGGGAATTTGTTCCAAAACGTTGCGGCTTGAAGATTTAGACCGATTGGAATCTAGAATACCTTACATATTGTGCCAATTAGAAATGCTATTTCCGCCATCATTTTTCACGGTTATGGTTCACTTGACTATACATTTAGTTGCAGAATGTAAGCTTGGAGGACCTGTTCATTATCGATGGATGTATCCCGTTGAAAGGTATGCTATAGTTATTGAATTAGAAACACATAAATCTATTAAAGTAAGAACATATTTTTTAAAAAATAATAAAAGTCATCTAATGATTTATGTGGTAGGTACCTACACCGACTTAAGTTTCATGTGCGTAACAAAGCTGCGCCAGAATGGTTCAAGTGCTAGTAATACCTTTGAAAGAACTAGCTATAGATCTCCCCACCAGTGCTAGTAATCCTAAGTATCTCTCATAAGAGGTGGTGGCCCTTATTCTTGCAATGCTAGTGATGACCTGCTTAATCTCTTCTCGGTTGTTCTTGCTGAAGAAGATGGAGGTCTTGTCTTTGTTGAGCTTTTGACTAGAAGCATTTTCATATGAGTCCAATAGCTTGAACAACCAACTCCACTCCAGTGAATTAGCCTTACAAAAAAGGAGGCTGTCATTTGCAAAAAAGGGACGATTAATGTGCAATTGACCTCTAGCCAGTGGGAGGCCAATGATCTAACCAATAGCTTCTATTATGTTGAGTAAGTTACTAAGAACTTTAGAGCAAAGGATGAATAGGTAGGCTGAGAAGGGATCACCCTGCCTAATCCCCTAGATGGAGTGGACTTATTCTATGAGACACCATTAAAAATTAGAGAGTCGGAAACTGAAGAGACACATCTCATAACAAAAACACTCCACCTTTGATCAAATCCCATCTTCTCCATAACAGATCTTTAAAATGACCATCTTATTTGGTCATCAGCTTTGCTCATGTCAAGTTTAAGAGCCATGAACCCTTCCTTACCTTTCATATCGGTCTCCATGGTATGCATAGATTCTAAAGCAACAATGACATTGTTTGTTATAAGTCGGCCTGGTGCAAAAGCACTCTAAGTGGGTGAGATAATAGCATGAAGGATAGCTTTTAACCTGTTAGCCATAGATTTGGCAGTGATCTTGCATAAGACATTGCAAAGACTAATGGGTTTGAATTCTATTACCTAGAGAGGAGACTTGGATTAAGGAATAAGTGCAACTAAGGTTTCATTCAATCTTGCAAACCATTTCCCTGCAATCAAAACTTCAAGCACAACAGCACCCATACCAAGGCCTAGTATATCCTAATATTTTTTTATAAAAACCTGTAGGGAAGCCATTAGGACCAGGGCTCCACAAAGGATTCATACTGAAAATGGCTTCTTTAATCTCTTATCCAATGAACTTCCTATTCAGACCAACATTCATCTCATCTATAACAATGGACTTTACAGCTTCTAGACAAGAATCAATACTTGTAGGCCTGGAAGACTTGAATAAACTCTTGAAATACCTTCTAAATCGATCTCCTCAAGTACTTTAGTCAATTGGCCATCTACATTGGTTATTTGGTGTATCATGTTTGTCTTCCTTCTCTGATTGGCACAATTGTGAAAGAATTTTGTATTCCTGTCCCCCTCCTTGAGCCATTTCTCTTTAGCCCTTGTTTCCACTTTGCATCTTCCTCTTTAAGTAGACAGTCAATTTCCTTTTGTAGCTTTTTAATGTCATTATTCAAATGGCCCTCATTTAGCTCATGTAGCATACTCAACATTTCAGACTTTGATTTGATCAACTTGCCTTTGTCTCTGTGCATATTTTTACTCCATTATCTGAGTCTGCTTTGACAACTCTTAAGGCCTATAGTAGCAGCTTCTATTTTACTCAAAGAGCTTTTACTAACTAGCCATGCACTCTGAATCAGGGGATTGCATTCTGCTTTATCAGACAAAGTGGCTTCAAATCTAAAAATTCTTTCTTTGTTACTTGGGTGGAGTTTGGATCTGTAAAGAAGTCAGGATAGGGCTGCAATCAGAACATTTTACAATTACTGATTTCCAAACTTTTTAATCGATGGTGAGTTACCGAAAGCTCTACCAAGCCTTTCCTTAGTAAAAGCTTCACCATCACTATTATTCTTCCATGTGAACATATCATCAAGATAACCAAGATCAATCGTGCAGTTCACATATCTCTAAAACAAACTTAAAACTGTCCATTTGTCTGGTGGGTCTTCTGGTAGTCCCAAATTTCTCAAATTACTTGAAAATCTCATTAAAGTCCCCCACACAAAGCCAAGCCATGCTAACTTGGGGCTTTAGTGCTTGAAGCAGCTTCCAACTCTCCATTATTTTTATAGTTTCAGGATTACCATAAAAGCTAGTGAGTAGTCATTTCCTCACATCTGTTGGACAAATGATCCATATTGAAATGTGCCAGTTAGTATATGATTCCAATTCCACCACCACATTAGACTTCCATAACAAAGCTAAACCCCAACTCCAACCTCTACTATTGATCAGAAAACTATTGTCAAAGCCAATTCTATTCTTGATTCTCTCCACCTTATCTCTAAAGCACTTAGTCTCTTTTAGGAAGACTAATTGTGGGCACTTGATTTCACTAGCTGTAGAAGCTCACGAACTGTTCGAGGGTTCCCAAGCTCTTCAAATCCAACTTAGGCAATTTATTATTGATGGTGGTGATGCAAAGGAACCTCCACCAATTCATCTTGAGTTAAGCTCCTTGCAGGTGTGAGTTGAGCTTTAAGTTTCTTATACATAGGAGTATTCACCAAACTCCCTTTGCTTATGACCACTGACCTCTTGTTACACTTTCTAAGTGGAGTTTTTAGACTTCCCTGATTGAGCATTACATTTATCCCTAGGTTTTCTCTTCCATGTGGACACCCTACTAGGTTTTATAGGAGAGTCTCATACTCTCGGATGGACAAAATCATGATCCAAATCGGGATTGATATTTAAAGGAGGTGTACTGGGTAAGGAATGAGCTGATTTCTAGCTCCATTAACAAAGGAATATCCTCCCTACCTTCCTTATGAAAAGAATCTTGCACATCAGACAAAATAGATTTTTGACTTACACAATTATGGTTACTGGCAACCAAGTAAGGCAAGTCCTCCTTGTCTTTAGCCGAGAATTTCTCCTCTAAGACTGTATGCCATGATAATTGCCATTATCTCCTCCAATTTCCTTTGATTGCGCCTAACTTCCCTCATCAATATTCTCTTTTCCTTTCTGAGTGAACCTAATGCTCTTCTCATTGGAATCCCCTCGCCATCGAGAACCTCGACTGTCGGAAACCGTAGTGCCACCATACTTCTTGGCCATAGAACTCACTTTATTAGCTGGTGATTCACATAATCACTAACCATATTATTCTTGTATCTGGTCATCCAACTTAGATTTAGTGCACCTTCTATCTTTATGATTCAAGGTGCCAAACTTGAAATAGAAATTTAGCAGCCTTTTGTACTTAAAATGAATTAACATTTGCCTGCCTCCAATGCTTAAGAGACGTCCTCGAATCAAAATCTTTCCCACCCTCTACCTTCTTGATCCACTTCCATTTTGAGAACCTTTCCAATGCAGGAACCAATACATTGTCCAAGTTCCTCTATCATCACAGCAAAAGGAAGATTGTGTAATTGCACCCATAATGGTTCATGCTTTAACTATACTTCGTTTCGTGATAAGCTCCAATAAAAAACTTGGAGACTAATCAGATGCCTATCAAATGACCTAGGGCGGCCATGCATTACTTTTTCTTTATACGAATGGTGTTGGAACTCCATCAGAAATCTTTTATCACCCATGTCACAAAAAGTCACCCATCCTTATGAGTTCCAAACCTTGGCTATTGTTGATCTAAAAGCCTCCTTATTTGCATTTTTATCATTAACAAGCAGATCAAGCAGATAGTTATCATCTTGTATATCTGAATGCAAGATAACCTTGTTTTCTTATAGAACAAGCTCTTCTTTTTCTGCCTCAGTCAATGATAATCCCTTCCACAGTCTTGTTATTTCCTCAGCCATGACTTCAACCTAGCTCTTCTGATTATTGTCTAAGAGAACCGTTTTGTTAGAACAAAATGTACATACCCCACCCTTCAGAAAAGGAGAGGACCCCAATAATGTTTCAATAATTTTGATCTTCAGCCTAATAGTTTATTACATTATTGTATTAAAATAAATAAAAATAAAGCTTCTTCTAAAATTTTTGCCTTAAGCCTCAAATATTTTTAATTGATTCGCCCCTGAATTTAATTTAATATAGTCAATATGATCGTTTCTATAGACTTTTATTTTTTTTTATTTTTTTTTATTTTTTGCTCAAATCTTAGTATTGATTGAAAAGCTTCAAAACGCCCACATCATGAATTACAAGCGAATGAATGATAAACTTAGAATGAAGAACAAATTTTGATATATTTATATAAACTTTACCAATCTCTAATTAAGTACGACGATGTACGTACTGCATGCGACTGTAAATTTTGCCTCGTTTGTATGCCCTCTAAGTATTATTTGCTCTTGATCACAGGAAGTATCTTGCGTTATTTCATGTTTGTTCACCCGGCCAGCAGACAAGCAATACGTAGCTAGCTGATCAATGATTGAGACAGAAAGTAGCCAAATGAATTTTTTCCCTTTTTTTTTTTTTGGTTTTATTACATATTAAAATGGAAAATCTTAGTTCTAGCAAGTTTTTGGAAGTTACGTGTACCTACAAAACATAAATGATCACTTTGATCTCTCTGTTTGTTTCAATCGTAAGCTGTGCTTTGGAACCTTTTAATGGTGCAGAGATTGAGAATTCTCAGGAGTCCCTGGTTGCTAGTACACCTAGGTGTCTTGAACTGGCTCATTGCCCCCCCATTGCCTATGAAATGATCCAAAATCTTCTTGAATGTTCCTCTCTCCACAATGCAAAGCTCAAGTGGCCCAATTGAACTTGTTCTCCTGGAAACGACATACCCATAATCAACAAAAGAAGCATCCATTTCCCGACAACACTCCCCAAGTATTCTTTCATCCACTTCTCCCTTAATCTCCCAGTAAATTACGTAGTGACCGGGCTGTTTAGCTATATTAGCATGGCTTGTAAAATCAACCAGCTCCGCTCCAGCCTGACTCAGCAGCTGAGATCCCCTCTCCACTACCAACTGAAGATCCTTCTCAGTGTTCTTGTCTATATTTACTGTCAAAATTAGCTTTCGCCTGCATATAAAGCTCAATTTAGGTGTTCCTCTGTGAAAACCAGCCACTTCCACCACATCCCCTAATCGGTACCTATAAAGCCCTGTATACAATTACCCAGATGATCATCATGATGATCAGTACGTACTCATCAACATGTATGTGATGACGTTGCTTATTCATGCATGTAAGATTAAAATATCATATAAAAAGAAAAGTAATTAAAATATAATGAGATATATATTATGGCTTTAAAGTTATCCACGTACGTATCCTTTTCTCTACCTATATATAGTACATTCTTCAATCGTATTGCTCTAACTTATCCACCTATCGTTTTCTCTAAGTAAGTAGCCAGGACAATGATAGTAATGCTAGATCTTTTGGCCTGCAAATGTTCGGCAAGTTCTAATCCATGTCAAATCTTGTTGTAGCTAAGATAGTGTAGAAATAATTCACAAGCATATATATCCAGTCACAGATGGGAATTAAGTAATAGGATAATATGTCATTTCATGATCAGATCACATGGAAAAACATTCATTTGGGATAAAGCAGTTAGGAATTGTACGTATGAAAAAGATATATACTGAATGATGTAATTTAAATTTTAAGAGTACTGTAATTTAAATTTTATTTTTCAAAAAATAAAATAAATAAATAAAGGAAAAGTTATTATGTGAGGGTATATTTAAACAAAGAAAAATGGCTCACCAGTAAAAGTCGTTAGTACAAGCTCATACTCCTGCCCAACCTTGACTTGGGAGAGTGGGACTGGTTCATCTTCAACCAAGTCATCAATCGCTGAAATGCAATCTTGCTTCCTTCTATAAAGTGGTATGAACTCGAAGTATGAAAAAGTTGGTATTACAGAGAATGTGACATTCTCTGGGGCTAAAGAGGGATCCACATTCACCCCAATCCAGCTCTCAGTTGACCCATAGTCAGCACTCACTAGTGGCAACTCTCCAGCATAATGCCTCAGTTTTGTCAAGTACGGTTGCATCGAGCCCGTCATGATTGAATAAACATACTTGGCATTTGGCCAAAGCTTCGGAATCAGACCGGACCAATTCAAGTTCTGCAACTCCTCGCAACTCGCTTGGATTTTAGATGCCAAACATGGGTTCGGGGTAATGATTTTCAAGACAGCTTCTCGAACTTTGTGTAAAGTGATTCTTGGGCTAAGACTGCCTTGTTTGATGTCATTGCATATATCTCTCCAGTGCTCTTCGAATCCTCTAAATGCCTGCACTATACTGTAGGCAAAGGTGGACGTTATAAACTCTACTTCTTCAGAAAGGAAGAGGCCGAGGAGGAGATGGCAGTAGCTGGATTGCTTGTAATCTCCACTTGAAATTACTTCTTCTGGGCTGCAAGTGAATGACTGTGTCATTTTCTGTTTGATCTTGAACTCTTCGCTTGCGAAGTAATGTGTTGTGGCTGTTCCAACTGCTAACCCTCCCTTTGTTTTGAACTGTTTGCCGCTGTAAATGAACTCAAGGATCCTCCCTCCTTCCCTTATTGGATAAGCCCTAGAATTAAAAATATTCTTGAAAATAATACATAGGCAAGTATAGGACTCATGATTATAATCAAGTTTGTGATCAAAGAAAATAGATTCAAATATTAGGGAGGGAGAGAGAGAGACTAGAGAGAGATGAAGCTAGACCTTGATCTGTAGGCAGCTGCCAGCCTAAAAATCTGAAGAGTGGTCTGGGCACTATGGCGTGTAAAAGGCACGTACTTTTGCTTCCCTTCGGTTGTTCCGGAACTATTAAAACCGTGACCATAAATAACATTAATTCCGTCAGGAAGTTGGGAACGCAGAATTATTTTTCATGAACTTCTTTATAAAGTGAAAAAAAAAAAAAAACAAAAGCTAGTGGCTATCACTCAAAGGGAAGTGATATAACTTTGAGATATGCCATAAAATCAACAGAGACTGGAACGAAAGCGAAGACCCAATTAGAGCCCATCACTTAAAATCGATATACATACATAAAATATATTCTGATTCCTCTCCTCACTCGACAATCCTAAAAGAAAAGAGGATAAAAAAAAAAAAGAGAGAGAAATAGAAGGTACATATTTACCTTAAAGAGAGAGTGGTTATAGGTTGTTGAGTGAGTGAAGGACCAGTATCCCCATCTGCGATTCTCTGAATATAAGGCTCAAAATCTGCATGTGAGGCAAGAGGCACCACGGATGTGAAAAGTGATTCCAATGCACATGCATCCATGCCATGGATGTTGATATCTCCCAACCATTTTCTGAGATATTCCACACCATAGTTGAGCTCAAGAATCCGGCGAAGAGTTTGCGTTTGAACATGGCCGGCGTTCTCAGAGACACTCTCAAACCAGTCGATGATGTCATGGTCGTAATTGCCATTGCTCTTGTTACTGTTACTCACAGCTGTTTCCATAAGGGATTCGGGAGCTATCCGTACCCAGAAAATGCAGAAAAAAAAAGAAGTTAGTGGGGGTGGGGGGGAACGTACACTGGCTGGCCACCGTCTCTCTCTCTCTCTCTCTATCTCTCTCTCTCTCTCTTTCTCTCTCTCTCTCTCTCTCTGTAATATATGGAGGAAGAAGCGGGGAGCCCACAAATTGATCTATGCTTCTCTTGAGTAATGGTTATCCATCGAGAGAGCTTTGTCTCTCATCGAAAAGCTCAACCAGGGCCTCTTAACCTTTTTTCAGAAGCCACTTGTGATGGTACGAAAGTTTATACACCACAAAAATATAAATATTTTAAGGAAAATGTTCCTTCTATCGGATCTTGGACAGCTTTGTAAATCAATTAAAATTAATTATGTTACACACATACATACATACATACATACATACATACATACATATATATATATATATATATATATATATATATATATATATATATATATATATATATTTGGAATGCAATACTTCTTATTCGAGGGAGAAGATGGAATTAAGAAGATTCTTCTTTGGAAAGACAAGTCGGGAAATGTGGCCCGCAGGGACCAAAATCCACTGGCTTTGACAGCTTAGCATCAAGAAAAATCTTCCCTCCAATTTATGTGCGTCAATTTTGATACTGATGGTTGTTGGTTTTATTCTACCTTTATATCATATATAATTCGATTTCTATCTGTCAGTCTTATTTCAATGGAACGGGAATGGCTAGCTAGTGCTTGGTTAGACACATACATAATGTTATTATAATTGTTGTTATTATATGATCCAATGATCAATGATATTGTCTCAATTTTGATATGTATGTTTGCTAGCTTTTTCTTGAATAAGTTATAGGTATCTGCATAAACTGTTTTTATAAGGCTCAAGTTGCATATAATTAAGATAAGACATTTTATATTTTAAAAATTATAAATATCTTTTAGCATAAAATATTAAGATTTGAATATAAAATCACTCCTGATTGGTAGTTCAGTTGGTAGTTATTCAATTGAATCTTTTTTTTATTCATTATTAACAACATTTTTTCCCAAAAGCTTCTCAATCTAATTATCTTTTTATTTTCACAAACTTTTCTTAACCAATATTTCATTCTCAGATCCATGTAATTTCTATGGTCAGAACTTCTTAAAAATAAATAAGCTTTTCATTAGACAGTACTTAGTTACTAATTAACAACCGTATAATCTGGTAGTACAACTGATGCAATCCTAGTTCCAAACTATGGTACTGCACGCAACCTGGAACTAGCTATCATGATCAGTACTGCAAACTTGGAGCAACGATCCATAAAATAAAATGAACTTGGTTGATAAAGAATATTATGAGTGATTTTTAAGAAGAAAAAAGATATTATGAGTGATAAAAATGGAAAAAAAAAATATTATGGGTATGGTACATGATGAAGATGATGAATTGGGGAATAGATCAGAACCAACAAGATGCTTTCTTAAAAGAGAAATCCCTAGTTTTCAAAAGAATCTTACAAAAAGACTCTCCCATTCTGATATGATTTGATATAGTACGTTAGATTATAAAGCCATTTTTGTTGTAAACTAGATCCGATATATCACATTAAGGCATATCAACTTATAAGTGTATTTTTACGAAGTTTGTTTATAGATGTAGCACTTCTCTTTACAAAATATTTGCAATAACACAAAAATCTAAATGTGAGATTTCATTTAGATTTTTGTATTATTGCAAATATTTTGCAAAGATCTATTTCTTCTATATTGTTAGTCATGGGTCTATTTCTTCTATTGTTTAAAACATCATCAAGCTCTCAAACAACAAGCAATAGAAGAAATGAGAGCTTGATGATTTTTTAAACAATATAAGAAATAGACCCATGACTAACAAAGGATGGATGCAATGGGTATGACTTTCTAAAAAGCATTAGCTTTGGGTGTCTTGTCCTTGATGGTGGCAATGGCCATGAGCATTTCCCTTTGACTTGGTTTGATTTTATTGAGTTACCATCTTCTCTTGATAGACAAAGATCTTGGTTGAAGATGTGTTTTATCACTCCTCCTCAACCTGAAGTTAAGTGGAGGTGAAACTCTAAGCTTGATTCGAAATTCAAAATGATCTTTGGATAAAGTTTTGGTTAATATATAAGAAGGTGGAGGAAATATATCTAGTAACTAGAGCATCGCTAGCAACTTTTTCTTGTGCAAAGTGAACATCAAGTTCAATATGTTTAGTGTGGGCGCAAAACTTTGGATTGAAAATTTTGTGAAGCGCAATATTTTTCTCACATAATTATGTCGGAAAATTGGGGAGATGGAGACCAATACTATTGAAGATATATGTTAATGATGTAAATTCAAAGGTAGCAAGAACTATAGCCTAGTCTTCAAATTTAGCACAAGAACAGGAGATCATTTGTTTTTTCTTTGAAGCCCCAAAGGCATAGTTGGCCCCTAAATAAATAGAGTAGCTGGTAGTAGAGTGCCAAGTGTCTAGACATCCCATCCAATCTTCATCAGAGAACCCATATAGACTAAGGGATGACTTAGACATTAGTTGAAGGCCGTAATCATATGTTCCTTTAAAATAGTGTAGTATCCTCTTAACTACCTAAAGATGAATTTGACCATTTCATACTTGACCTAATAGACAATGTTCATTACATGGCTAATGTCAGGCCATGTGAGGTGACATATTTTAAGGCTCCAACAATACCGTGATAAGATGTGACATCAATGAGGCAAGGATCTTGATCTGAAATATTAATCTTTTATGCCAATGGAGTACATATAGAATTGCAACTTACCATGGAAGCCTTTGACAGAATGTCGATAGCATATTTGTGTTGCCAAAGAAGAATACTACGAGAAAACAGAATGACATCAGCCAAGCTTGATGCAAAATTAAAACAATCTTTGGATGTTTTGGTGGATATATAAGCGACTTGGAAGGTGGAGGGAATATACCTAGTAACTAGAGCATTGCTAACAACTTTTTCTCGTGCAGAGTGAACATCAAATTCGATATTTTTAGTGTGGGTGCTAAGCATTGCTTTGACAATTATATGAAGAGCAATCTTGTTTTCACATAATTATGCCAGAAAATTGGGGAGATAGAGACCAATATTATTGAAGAGATATGTTAACGATGTAAATTCAAAGGTAGTGTGAACCATAGCCCAGTGTTCAACTTTAGCACTAGAACAAGAGATAGTGTGTATATAAATAGAATAGAAGATAGTAGAGTGTGAAGTGTCTAGACATCTCATCCAATTTTCATCAAAGAATCCATATAGACTAATGGATGACTTAGAGATTAGTTGAAGGCCATAATTGAATGTTCCTTGAAGATAGTGTAGTATCCTCTTGACTGCCTAAAAATGAACTTGACCCATTTCATACTTGAACTAAGAGATAGTTTTCATTGTATGGCTAATGCTAGGCCAAGGGAGGTGATATATTGTAAAGCTCTAACAATACTATGATAAGATGTGGCATTAATGAGGGAAGGATCTTGAGCTGACATATTAAGCTTTTATGCCAATGGAGTACCTATATAATTGCAACTTACCATGGAAGCCTTTGACAAAATGTCAATGGCATATTTGCCTTGACAAAAAAGAATATTGATAGAATAGGAATGACATTGAACAAGCTTGATTTGAAATTAAAACAGATCTTTGGATAGAGTTTTGGTTAATATATAAGCAGGTTGGAAGTTGGAGGGAATATACCTAGTAACCAGAGCATCGCTAGCAACTTTTTCTAGTGCAAAGTGAACATCAAGTTAAATATGTTTCGTGTGAGCGCAAAACATTGGATTGATATTTATATGAAGAGAAATCTTGTTTTCATAGAATTATACCAGAAAATTGGGAAGACAGAGACCAATATTGTTGAAGAGATATGTTAACAATGTAAATTCAAAGGTAGCGAGAACCATAGCCTAGTCTTAAACTTTATCACTTGAATAAGAGATCTTGTATAGTTTCTTTGAATCCCTAGAGGAACAATTGCCTTTTAAATAAATAGAGTAGCTGGTAGTAGAGTGCGAAGTGTCTAGACATCCCATCCAATTTTCATCAAAGAATCCATATAGATTAAGAGATGACCTAGAGATTAGTTGAAGGCCAGGATCAAATATTCCTTGAAGATAGTTTAGTATTCTCTTGACTGCCAAAAGATGCATTCGACCCATTTCATACTTGAAATAATTGACAATGTTCATTGCATGGCTAATGTCAAGCCATGTGAGGTGACATATTGTAAAACTCCAACAATACTGTGATAAGATGTGCCATTAATGAGGCAAGGCTCTTGATCTAAAAATATTTGTGTTGACAACTCAAATATGCCAAGGTGTTGGTTCAACATGCTAGACATGTTTTTAATGCAGCAACTGATGGTATGGCCAAATATGCATGTAGAGAGTTTAATAGTTTAGTGGGATTCAGTTCCCGAAAGTGTGTCCCAAATTGTTTGGCATGATGTCAAGTTGTAACTCTTTATGTTGTTAAGTCTGCAATGAAGATTGTTATCTTGTTATAAAAAAAAAAAAAAAAAGGAAATTTTTTTACCAATTAGAATACTATCATTGATATATACTAGAAAAAGAATAAGAGAAGAATGAAATATAAACATACATAGAGGGTAAACTAGGTTTTAAATCTTGAGTATGTTGATGATAAGGAGCATTTAGCTTTTCTTACATAGCTTGAAGCCACTTAGGATTTTCTTAAAGCAGATACAATCTTGGATTCATAAATCAAAGGTGTTTTGGTGGCTTTCATATTGCTCAAACCAACGTGAAATTGAGCCTTGCTTCTAACAATCATTGGATGAAGGTTGAGAGTAGGTGGAAATTGAGAAGGAGGGGTCTTAGGTTCAATAGGAGAGTATATGTATAATTAACTTGATTGTGTAGAATTTATATGAAGGAAACGAGGATTATTCAAAGACTTAGTAGAGTCAGTGGAAATGGTAATACTGATATAGGATTGGTTGTTGGACATGTTTGGTAAGATTATATAGAATCTAAGTTTACTCCATTTGTTGACGAAGAGACAAGTGGAAGTTAAGGTGGAGTGGTGCCAAGGGTAGGATGAGACGGTGAGGGAGCAAGGCAAAGAGGTGTTGGGCGTAGGGGTGTAATTGAGAGAATGTGATAGAGTGGATAAGGATCCAAAGAGAGGAGGTGAGCTAGCTCAGTGTCCTATGTGAGGAGGGACAAAATGCTTCTTATAGGGCATTATTGTAATAAGAATAACTTATGAGGGTATAATCATCAATTGTATGTTTAGTGTATATATATATATATTGGAATGATAATGAATAGTGAGAGATTTTTTTTATCAAAGAGTTTTCCTGTCTAGTTTGGGTTTTCTCCATGTTTCATAACCTGGTATCAGAGTGTGCATGTTGTTGATTCCATTGTAATTTTTATTTTGCCCAATTTGCATGTCTTATCGCATCCACCCAATATACATGGATCATCAATTCAGGAGCAAATGAGCATATGATTAGTTTGTCTTATTTCATATTTTTTTAGATACTATGAAATCTCCAAAGAGTGTTACTCTTGCTAAAGGTCATGTCGCTAAAGTTACAGTTGTTGGATCCACTAAGTTAATTGATTCTATATATCCTTGTTATTTGTTCTATATTGAAATTCCCAATGTACCCTTGTGTATTCACGAAATTGTATATCAATTCACTTGAACAAATTGCTTAGATCTTAATCTTGTAATTATCTTGTAATTATTTAATAAATCAAATACATAAAGTAAATAAATAAATTTGCATGACCCAAAGATTTGTTACGAAGAGAAACCATTTAAAGAACTCTTTAAAGTTAAAACCCTACAGGGCAGCCAAATCCAAAAAATACAATTTCATTATTTGAAAATCACTTTACAAGCAAGTTCTTAATTACAAAACCTTTGCTAATTGATTCTCTTACTTGATTCGACAAATGTGACGCCCCCAAAATCCCCACGTACCAACACGGGGAAATTGAGACGCCCGGATGATGACATCACGGGTCACCACCCTATCGAAGAGTGCCAAGTGTGTGCAAGCGACAAATGTGTACAAGAAGATACGCAGCGGATAGCAAAGTCAAATACTAAGTACCAGAATTTTTCTTAAATAAAATACAAAACGGTTCAAAGGTACATAATAAAATATTACATGATATAAATATTGTTTCAAACCAAACATAAAGCATGAACTCCAACTCAGATCTCCGGCGGAGCCGCATCCTCGGGCTCAGCCTCCTCCTCCTCCTCGAACTCTGCATCAAAATCTACGGTACCAAAAATGGTGCCGCAGGTAAGTAAAATCCAAAACACCACTAGATAAAAACATATTAAACTCAAACAACAAGCATGAATGAATGCCAATGCACAAAACTCCCAAACCATATTTTTCCACGCACGCCAAAAACCCATTTGGCTTAAAAACATAACCTTTAAAACCAAGCCTCGCCATTATCCCAGATAATGGCCCAAACCACCATTTTCCCAGAAAATGGATCACAAGACCATCGCCATTTTCCCAGAAAATGGCCCATATCCGAAAACCATGAAAACCAACCAATTATGCATGCACCATGATCTCCCCTAGGGATCATCCGCACACTCTGGCTCTGTGCCACACCGCAGGTAACGTCTACGCGTGTGACACCTACACGAGTGATGCCCAGACTCGCGCCTCCAACTCGCGCGTACCTGGCCAGGCCATCCTCTAGTCCCCGCCACTAAAAGGACCACGGAGTCGACACGACAGCGTTACCGTATCGTGCGATCCGGTCGTCGCCCGGCGACAACCCAGGGGATGTCACTCAGTATTATCCACTCCCGAGTGACCAGAGGAGCTCCACCGAGATAATAACCCATCCCGGCTTGGGCTCGTGATACGCACACTCCCAAAAACCATTTACGCCAATAAAACATGATTTTATCCAATAAAATAAAATACAAGTGCATGCATCATGTAAATGCCAATTTCAATGCTCGACAAATAAATTCAACCATAGCACAACAAATCAAGCAACTCCGTCCTCCATCCATCCGACCCCCGAACTCCTCGGACTCAGTCCGGAATCAGCGAACCAACCAAATAATTTATTGAAAGAGTAAAATACATTTAAATCTAAAAGTAGCGTTTGGAAAATACTTACAGCGCTATATAGGATTTTTAGAAGGTTCGGCGCGAAGCAAACGGCGATGCGAAAGCAACGTAACAGTGCAAATGCACTGTTCCCATGGGTCGCAAAATACCCACTTTTGACTGGGGACAAACCAAGACACCAAATTGATAGGGAATGGTCTAGGGATGATTATGAAGCTAGTGGAAGTGAGTTTTGGCCGTGGGTGGCGGCGAAAACGCCAGTAGGGGTGGAAAAAGGGCAAATCGGAGTTGAGCTCGTGGGAGCCGCTCCGGTGACCGTTTGAGGCCGGGGATGGGTGGGTTAGGTCGACAAGGAGTAGGGGAAGAAGTGGTGAAGAGGTGGTGGCCGGAGGTGGAGCGACGGCGGCGGATCGGGCTAAAAGCCGTGCGGCTTGCAGGGGGTATTCCGGCCAAACGGCCGGCCGGTTGGGGCTGGAAACCGGAGGGAATGATCACCGGCCGGAAGGGAGTCGACCGGCAGGGGCGGTGTCGGCCACGGCGCCGGTGGACGCGTGGGTGAGGAGAGAGAGAGAAAGAGAGACGCGGGGAGAGAGAGAGAGCCGAACGGGAGAGGAGAAAAAAAAGAAAAAAGAGAAAAAAGAAAAAGAAGAGGAAAAGAAAAGATGAAGGAAAATAATGAGGTCCAGTCCTCACGTTGGAAGTCCGAAGACTGATCAGCCGAAAACGGTATAAAAACATAAAACGATTAAAATAAATTAACACTACATCAAATAAATAAATAAACACCAATAAAATATTTTAAACACATCAATAAGCTAAAATAAAATAAATAACTAGTAAAAACCAACTATTTAAATTTTTTTAAAACAAAAAACAAGCCAAAATAAATTAAATCACAATTTAAATCCAACAGCCAATAAAATCCATTTAAAACTCGATAATTTAAAATAAAAGCACTATAAAATATTTAATTAAATTAAAATATTCCTTCAGTGAAAATACACGTAAAAGCGGGTCATCACAACAAATGACCCATTTGCTCTTACTTCGATAGCAGCCAAAACCTCTAATGATCTTTAAATATTAGCTTTCTCCTAGAACTCCAGTGGCTGAAACTCAAACAATCCTCCAAACATGGAGCACGATTACACTCAATGAGAGATGAAAAACAAGAAGAAAATTCTCTCTCTCAAACTCACGGAATATACTCTCAATAATTCTAAGCAAAAACTCTCTGAAGAGTTATCAAACTAAATCCCTTAAATATAAAATCTGGAAGAAGTTCCAGTTGTAGTAGGACTCAATTTGAATAATAATCAAGAAACACTCATTCATCCTTCTTGTTCTCAAATTTATGTGTGTTTTCTCGATCTCTCAAGATGTAACACTTGCTGCCAAAGACTCTAAAATACTTTATCATGTGCTTTTTATTTTTCCACAAGCCATAAGGTGTATGTTTGGTAGTGGGCCTTAAGACCACTAGATTCAAAATATGACTTGTTGTGTTTACAACTTCTCTCCAAAAATATAGTGCCATCTTTTTGATGCTCAACATGGTTTGGGCCATTTCTTGAATCAGTCTATTTTTCTTTTCCACCACTCAATTTTGTTGTAAGTGATAGGAGCAAAAAATTCCCGATGTATGCCCCGTTCATCAAAAAAAGAAGTAAAATTAGTATTCTCAAATTCTCTACCATGATCACTACGTATTCTAGAGATAGAAACTTCCTTCTCTATTTGTAGTCTCTTAAATAGCTTCTTGGCAAGGTCAAACGCTTTAGATTTTTCCCTCAATAGGATAGTCCATGTATATCTTGAAAAATCATCGACAATAACCATGATACACTTCTTTCCACCAAGACTTTCGGTTTGTGTTGGACCCATCAAGTCCATATATAATAGCTTAGGTGGTTGAGAGGTAAGAATATGAGAAACTTTCTTGTGTTGATCT
Organism: Carya cathayensis; assembly: GCA_011037825.1. Lineage (NCBI taxonomy): Eukaryota > Viridiplantae > Streptophyta > Magnoliopsida > Fagales > Juglandaceae > Carya > Carya cathayensis. The sequence goes on from QGSO01001002.1 coordinate 17,870, forward strand.
CTAGTTTGCTTTCCCTCTTGGCATACTCCACACACTATTTTCTTGGTTTTAATGGTCTTGGGCAGTCTAGCTACAGCTTCTCTTTTTGGAAGTTTTGATAGATCTCTAAAATTAATGTACCCAAGTTGTTGATACCACAACTTGGTTTCATCAAGTAGGACTCTATGACAGCTCATCCGTAAAGTTGAAGAGACTCTGTAGCAATTATTTGAGGTTCTAGTGCCCTTTAAAATCAATTCTTCGGCTTAATTGTAAACATTGCATTCATCTTTCAAAAATTTCACAGAAAAATTATCGTCACAAAAGTGGCTAATGCTGAGTAAATTAGCTTTAAGACCACTAACAAATAAAACATTATGAAGAATAGGCAATACAAGTATTTCAATAGTCTATTTCCCTTCTACAGTGGACTTGCTACCATCTCCAAATGTCACGGTGCCTCCATAGGTTGGTTCAATCTTCTTGTAGTACTTTATCTCATGACATGTGTCTTGAGCAAGCGTTGTCCAAGTACCAAAGGGAATTCTCCATTGATCTAAATGTTGTGTGAGCAACTAGGTACATGTCATCTTCTTTAACCACCCATTTTGCCTTGAGTTTTGATTTATTCTTTTCATTTTCACCGCTTTGTATGATCCTTTCTTTATTTTGAATGCAAAATTCTGCTAGTTCACTAAGCTTGAGACTTATAAAGGTGATATGTTAACTCATATCATCAACTTGATTTATAGACTCTTTCATTTCCTTTTTGGATTTCTTTCACTTTCACTTTTCTACACTTTGTACAAGTTAAAGCAATATGGCCTTATATGACTAGCAACTCCACAATGATGGCAAGCATGAATAAACTTACCTTTCTTCAGCCTCTTTGTGGTTGATTTTCCTTGAAGATTTTTTGCTTAAGCTGACTTGGATACAACATGATTTTGTGCAGTTACACCTTAACTTCATTTGACAAAAACAATACCTTTAGATGTAGGGGTAGTGAGATGAGGCTAGATGTTATTTTTCTTTGGAAGTTGTATATCCTAAACTAGTTCTATCATAGCTGGACTTCTGAAAACTCAACATTTCTTCTAATTTTTGTGTTGTAGTTTTTTCTTTGCACTCATGGAAATTTTTATGACGAGCTTGAATCTTCAGAATCTGAATTGTCACAAAGTGTGATATTTAATGTTTTTCATTTATTTTTCTTAAACTTTGGACATTCAACTCTTATTTGACCATAACCAAAATATTCATAACACTTCACTTGGTCATTTTTCTCAAATTTATCTTTATTCCAATTTTCAGATTCAATTTTCTTTGTTGGAAATTCCTTATCTTGTTTTTGTTTTCCCCTAGCTTTCTTGTTAAAAATTATTTTTCTTAATTTCCTTGCAATGAAAGCTATATCCTCATCATTCAGATTTTCTTCATAAGAAAAATTCGCACGATCTTTTTTTAGAATTTTTAAAGCGATAGAATTACTTTTCTTGTTTGAGGAAGTGAAGATTCATACGTTTGCTTTCTTCAATAGTTGTAACTTTAGGCCTAAATCTTTCATGTAAAGACCTTAAAATCTTCCTCACAACTCTTGAGTCTTCGACTTTTTCACTGAGATTAAACTTGGAATTTAAAATGTCATTAAGCTTGGCTAAAAATCATTAAAACTTTCATCTTCCAGCATCTTAATCTATTCAAATTTTAAAGGTAGCAATTATAATTTTGAATTTTTCACAAATTTTGTTCTCTCATGTGTAACCTCCAAGATGTCTCATACCTCTTTAGTAATCGAACACATAGAGATTCTTTTAAATTATTCTGAGGATACATCTATGAAAATAACATTCAGTCCCTTATTAATCCAGTTATAGTTACTAATCTCATCTCTCATCCAAGCATCAATATTTGCCTTCGGTTTAGTCCATCCTTATTCAACTGAGTAGCATACACATTCATCCAACGATTGGAGGAAGCCCTCATACGTATTTCCAATATGCATAGTTTTCACCATTGAAGTGTGGCGGGGCAGTCAATGATGACATGTTCTACGGGGGCACTGATTACACTTAGATGAGTGAATCACGCTCTATTGCCAATTGAAATTTCCAATGTACCCCTGTGTATTTACAAAATTGTATATCAATTCACTTGAACAAATTGATTAGATCTCAAATTATTTAATCAATCAAATACATAAAGTAAATAAATAATTTTGCATGACACAAAGATTGGTTACGAAAGAAAATCATTTAAAAAACTCCTTAAAGGTAAAACCCTATGTGGTAGCAAAACCTAGAAAAGACAAATTTATTATTTGAAAATCACTTTACACACAAGTTCTCAATTACGAATTAAACATTTGCTAACTGACTCTCTTTTCTACAACCCGTTTGCCTCTATAACCCGACAAACAACCCGTTTGCCTCTACCTCAGCAGCAGCCAGAACTTTTGACGAAATTCAAATATTCACTTTTCTCCTGGAACTCCAATGACTGAAACTCAATCAATCAATCCTCCAAACATGGAGCATGATCACAGTCAATTAGAGATGAAAAACAAGAAGCAAATTCTCTCCCTCAAGCTCACGGAATACACTCTCAATAACTCCAGGCAAAACCTCTCTGAAGAGTTATCAAATCGAATCCCTTACATATAAAATCTGGAAGAAGTTCCAATTGCAGTAAGACTATGTTGACGAATCAAATTTGTCGCAAAGATGTCTCCTGACAGATTGCTGACACTTCATGATAATTCCTCTCTACAGTAATTGATTCCAGTTCAGCTTCTGTTATGGATAAGTGCATATTCCTATGGACATGATTTTCACATAACTGACTCATCTAAAACAAACTCTATAACTTCTAGATAAACTTAATATTGTTATAGATAAAGTCTATAAATATTTTACATTCATCCAATATTACAAACACAACGATAGGATAAACTCTATGATTTTAGTCACCTAGTCCTAGCCAAAATCTTGTATTTACATATATGCTCCTTGTTTTCCCTTTAGTTTGTTGTCTATTAGTAAGATTGCTCAAAATCTCCAATGTTTAATGACTTTTTACCCCCTTTTATGTATATTTTAAGATCTCAAGATGAGGAAGAAGATTAGTAAGGGGCATGAAACTGATGGCCTATATTATATTAATTTCAAGCATTCACCGACTTGAGCTCTCAAATCCTGGTCATCATCTGCTTTTGAATTGCATTGTCACCTTGGTCACCCTTCCATTTCACTTAGATTAGGAATCTTGGAAATGTATCTTCCTTTCCTTGTGAAGCATGTCAAGATAGCAAATATCATCATGTGTCTCTTGTACCTCTAGTTAATAATTGAGCCTCAAGTCATTTTGCATTGACTCACTCTGATGTATGGGGACCAATCAATATTGAATCAAACAAATTTCAGTATTTTGTTATATTTGTGGATGATTATTCTCGTATGACATGTTTGATATGATAAAGGCACAATCTAAATGTCTTTCCCTATCCCAAATATTACATTTTTCATATTACGTTTGGAGGGAGAAACGGAAGGACGGGAGCACACTTATGAACGCAGCAGAAAAAAAGGGCTAGGATTTACACACAGAGAGAGAGAGAGAGAGAGCGTGAGGTCTGGGGCTTTTAGAGGTGCAAATGATGATTGGTGCAAAATTGCAAATGCACAGTATCGTAGTTTTATAGTAAAGTGATGAGAAGAGTATCGTCCTTAGGGATTGGTAATTTATTTTTGACAAATACCGAAATTATACTAATCTTGAATTTATCTAAAGAAGTCACTAAGATTTTTGTAATTGAAATTTAAAATAAAATCAATTCAAAGAAAAATACGCAAAGGAAAAGAAAAATATTGTTTGAAGATCAAATTAATGAGAAGAAAACTTCTAGGAAATCAATTTCACTTAATCCCTCACTATACTTTACTCATTTAACTAATTGAATTTAGTTCTCTTTGTTTGTTAACAAAACCCAAATTCATCCAAAAGCCTTTTTCGACAGTCAATTGGAAATATTAGTGTTCATCATTTTACACAAGAGTATGCAAATTAATAAGCAAGAAACCATTAATACCAACGATTTTAATACTACATAGGTTCATATAAATTTTTCGATCTCTATATTTACCTATGTCGAAATATCCAAGATCTATCTTATAATTCCCTCTTTCGATAGCAAATCACAAGATCAAAATCATCTAATTAATGACCAGTTAATTAGAAGCAAATAGCTCAGAATAAATTAGACAAACATGAAAGAGAATTACTTCAAATTAGCATAGAAAATCAAGTATAGTTCAGAATTAGATTACATCGTTTTCTTAGAATAAAGAAAATTTAGTTCATGCTAAAAATTAAATTCAACATAAATGAATTCACTATAATGTTTTTTGAGAATAACGGAGGGAAAACGAACATTGAAAAATGCTCCTTGCAGTCGCATAGCGTCGTTCTTCTTTGTTTCTTCAAGTCCCTTTCCATCGGTTGCCTCTTGCGTGTTTTTCTTCTTCTCTTTTTCATATGGCAACTTGAAAAATCCAAGAAAATAGTTCTATCCGTTTCGTGCGTGCATGCCTCTCAATTTCTCTTCACACAACTCCAGCTGGGTCCCTCTCAATTTGTGCCCCCAAGTAAAACCAAAGCTACGTCTTGCACCAAGTGACCAAGTCAAACCAAAGAAAGGCCCAAACGTAAACTCCTTTACCAATTCCAATTAAGGTAAGGGCCCACGTTGCATGCCTCCACTTTTTCAATTGTCAGCGTCCTTCCTCTTCTTATTCTTCTTCTTCTTCTTTTTTATTTTATTTTATTTTTATTTTCTTTCAATTTTTGGCTTTTAATTTCAACTTGATCTTTACCTTTAAAACAGTTCTGATGACCAGCTCTCATATTCAGATAAATCTTCATCTAAATGATAAGCTTCTAATATTTAGATCTTCATTTTTTTCAAATTTGAAATAAAATTTAAATAATAGCAATGAATCCTAAAATTAATGAAAATAAATAAAATTAGACTGAAGTTTAAAGCTAAGGAGTGATAAAATATACTAAATTATACAAGTCATCAGAGGAGCTGCAGGGAAGCTCTGTTCTTTTTCCTGGACTTCAACGGAAAGAGGTTGAGAAAAAGACATGGGGTGGCACCAAAAGCTTCACGGAACGAAGAGGGCTTTGACTGGTTCTTATTTTTCTTTTTCAGAACAGAGAAAAGAGGAGTTTTTTCAGAATAGGGAAAGCCACGGGACGTGAAAGACAGACGCATCAGAGGGAGTTTTTTCATTTTTTGCTCTATTTTCTCTCTCTAGTGGCTTTTTTTCATGTATTAAATCTTGTGTTTTATTTTAATTTTCTAATGGAGAATATTTCTTTGACTTCTATAGCTCTCGTGTTGAACATGGTTGACTAAAATTTTGTACTAACGTTAGAGGTGAAGTCTAATGGTTTAGACATTGTGTTCAGATCAATATTAGAATTTATATTATGAGTTTGATCAATTGGATGATTTAATTGTTTGATATTTTGATTATCTATATATTTAGTTTGATTCATTGTGATTTTCGAATACATTGAATGCTTGAAAAAATCTCTGTGATATTCAAATGAGTTTATGAATGTTTTAACCATCAATCATTCATGCTTAATCATTAGTGACTATTTTTTTTAATGTTAAATGCTAAATCTTCCAACTAAACGGAATCATTATTCTAGTTTAATTGAAGTAAATCGATCGAAAACAATATTCTAAATTATTAGATGGATTCTCGAAACCTTAGTTATTCTCCATATCAATTTATTTTATCATTTTAGTTTTTTTTATTATTTTAAAAATATTCATCTCAATAATTTTCTCTTCTATTTGATTGCACATTCCTTTTAGTAATTTCCTTTCATTGTTTGAGTTTATTTTTCTTATCATATAAGTCAATCCCTGTGGATTCAACCCTATTAGGTACTACAATACCTGTATACTTGTAGGTAAAACTGCCCTTAATTTTTGGCTCACTAGTTTGAGTCAAAGTTTAGGCGCAATAAGTTTTTGGCGTCATTGCCAGTGATTGCAATGTGTGATAAGATTACTTTTTAGAAAAAAAAATTATTATAATAATATTTTGCTAACTTTCTCTTATTTTTGTAGGTACAATTTTTATTTTGTTAAAGGAGGGATTGAGTAGCATTGCTTTCATATTCATATGATTTGGTAATCTCGTTCCCTTATCTTTTATTTTCTTGTTTATTTTGCATTTAATTTTTAGAATAGAAGACTTTAGATAGTGCATGCATTAATTAATTTTGAGACGTGTCCAAATCTTTTAGTCTTTTTGAATGTACTTGAACTTCTATGATGAATGATCTCGTGGCAACGAGATCAAACTGGTAGATTGAGAAAAGAATAAATTCTTTTAGAAGAATTGGTTGATAGGTTGTCTGGTGGTTCAAAAATTTCTCATTCTAACACCATGGCTGACAATCATAGTATTCATGATAAACTCGAAAATGAGAAAGTTCAAAATAATCCACCAATGAGAACTTTGCATTATTTGTAGCCAATAAGGACAGATACTCCATCCTGCATGATTTTTCCAACGAATATGAGGACTTTTGATTTAAAGCTCGGAATAATTCAATTACTTCCCAAGTTCCATGGCTTAGACTGAGAAAGTTTTTATTTGCATTTGAAAGAATTTGAAGAGGTTTGTGCAACTTTACAAAACTAAACTGTCAATGATAATGTTGTTAGATTAAAGTTGTTCACATTCTATTTGAAGAAAAAATCTAAAAATTAGCTTAATTCCTTGAGATCAAGATCTACTAGCACATGGCAAGAAATGCAAAGAGAATTTTTTAAAAGGTTTTTTCCTATTCACAAGACTAACAATCTTCGCAGAATCCTTATGAATTTTTTTCAAAAAGAAAATGAGACATTTTTCAAGTGTTGGGAGCATTTTAAGAAATTATTGCTAGCTTGCCCACATTATGGCTATGAAACTTGGCGCATCATTAGTTTTTTCTAGAAAGGTTTAACTTTTCAAATGTGCCAATTTGTAGAAATGATGTGTAATGATGAATTTTAAAATAAAGCTCCTGATGATGCTTGGAGACTATTTTGACCAATTGGCTGAAAATGCCCAATCTTGGGACAACATAGATCGTTCTGATTGGTCAAATAAGTCTAAGCCTAATGTCATATCTCAAGAATGTATGTATGTCCTCAAAGGAGATGATGATGTGAATGCTAGGATAACAAGTTTGACAAGAAAAGTCGAGCTCATGGAAATTAGGAAGGTAAATTCAATTAAGGCTATTGAAAAAGAAGAAGAAAAATGTGGCATATGTGAGACTAGTGGACACCCACTTAGGATTGTCCAACAATCCCAGCTTTTCAATAGGTGTTATACAAACAAGCAAATGCCATGAATTCTTATAAAAGACCATTTTCTTCCCCTTATTCGGAAACATATAATTTTGGATGGAGGAATCACCCCAACTTTAGTTGGAGGAATGAGTCAAATTCAAATCAAAATTCTCAAGGGCCTTTTGCTTCTACTCCTTATGTGCCTCCACATAAGAAACCTATTGAGGAGACAAATTTTCATGCAGGGGCAAGCTAATATTAACACTTAAATAGTGCTGGCCATTAATGAGATGAGAAGTTCTATTGACGACTTGACCTCCACATTGCGTGCTCAAGAAAAGGGTAAGTTTCCTGCTCAACCTCAACCAAATCCCAAAGGGCAATTTGAGGTAAGAAATTCAAATTCTTATGATTCAAAATTTCAAAATGTCAAGTCCATCGCCACTCTATGCAATGGAAAAACAATTGATAAAAGTGTTTCAACAAAAGTGGTGAAATCAACAATTCTTCAAATTCAAAGAGTGATGGTAAACTTGACAAGGTTGAGTTGGATATGCCCGTAAAACCGTCAATTGACTCGCTCAAAATTGAGTAGTACAAAGGCTCTCCCAAGTGCAGGAGGATGTCGCATAATAATTATGAATAAAATTTCTAGATCTTCTCCACAAGGAAAGTTTGCTTAAAATCAAACACGTATAAAATGGTGAAAACATTCACAAAGAGAAAATAAGAATGGTGATATATACAATAAATGGAAGAGTGCAATGGGAATGAAAAATATACTGGTCGTGAACCAGATTCATATTTTTTGGATTTTTGAGTGTCGTGAAGAGAAGTAAATGACATCAAATTAAATAAGCAGAAATTTAAAAGCACGAAAACTAAATGACATCAAATAAATATGCAGGAATTTGAGATAAACTGGAGAAAAAAGGCTACAAGTGGAGGAAGAGAGATGGGCAGCCATAATGTGGCCAATGGGCTCTATAACTATGCTAAATGGTGGAATTTCGTGGTTGGCTGAAAACCGGTCTACAACCCTCTAGCAAGCATCCGTTCTCCCCTCTCCTTCTCACAAAATAAATTGGAGAAAAGACTACAGGTGGAGGAGGAAGAATGGGAAGCAACAATTGGGTCAGGGGGCTCTACAACTGCGTTGCCATCTCCCTCTCCTCACCTGAGTTATCTAAAAAACTAAAGAAAAGCTTAGAGGAAAAAAAAAAAAACTACATTACACTTCCTTATTGCTCTACTCGATCGAATGATCGAGGGCCGCTTTTGAGTTCTCCTTCAGTTTTTTTTTAATAGACATGTGTCCCAGCAAAAACCCAGCCCAAAAGCTCATGTGCTACCATCCAAACGAAAAGCAAGGATGTGCTGTCCCTGTCCGTGCGTTACCTTCTCATTTTAGTGTTGCCAAAAAGCTCTAGACCTCCACCCTCCGCCTGCTCCTTTCAGTCCGCAGGAGCTGCAGCTTTCTTCTATCTTTTTTGTGCAAAAGAGCCTGCCTTTTTCTCTGCTGGTGTCTTCCATATGGTTTGATTTAACGAGGCAGACCAAGGTTGTGAAGCATTTTGTAAGTGTGCTTTGACGTAGGTATGGAGCAAGGGCATGATGTTTGATGTTTCATTTAATTTCAGTGAAGTCATGTGGCGCAGGAGCTTTGAGAGAACTTTTCCTGCATGTAGAATCATATAAAAAACAAAAGAAAACAAAAGCTGCCATCCTTGTGCAAAAGCTGCCGTCCATGTCAAAAGTAATGCTTTCACATTGCTAGAGTGGCTTTGTCTATTTCTTTTTAAGCCTAGTCTTTCAAATAAAAAGAATTGCATCTGCATGTTTCAAGTGCCATGTGTGCTTGTGCTTCCCAACATTTCTCTTGGACTTATGGTCTTCAATTGGTGGTTGTTGCGTCTAAACTTTAACTCAAATTAATGAACCAAAATTTAGTGCAGTTTTACCTGCAAGTATACAGGTGTTGTAGTACCTTACAGGATCGAATCCACAGGGATTGACTAATGTGAAAATTTCTTTTAAACAAATTAAAATAAAATATTAAAAGAGATGTGCGATTGAAAATAAAATGAGGTTATTAAAATTATGATTTTTGACTTAACAAAATAAAACTAAAATGATAAAATGTATTGATATGGGAAAAGACTAAGGTTTCGAGGATCCATTTAATAATTTAAAATATTGTTTCCGATCAAATTACTTCAATTAAACTAGAATAATAATTCCGTTTAATTGGAAGATTTAGCATTTAAGATCAAGAAAAATAGTTACGAATGATCGAGCATGAACGATTGATGATTAAAACGCTTACAAATTTATTTGACTATCACAGGGATTTCTCAAGCATTTACTGTATTCGGAAATCACAATAAATCAAGAAAAATATATAGATAATCAAATTATCCAATAATAAAATCATTCAATCGATCAAACTCACAAAATAAATTTAAAGAACAAGTCTAGACAGATGATCAGCAACAACATTCTCAACTCCTTTTTTATCTTTTATTATCAAGTCAAATTCTTGCAACAAAAGGATCCATCTAAGCAACCTGGGCTTTGCATCTTTTTTCGCTAAAAGGTACTTCAATGCAGCATGATCAGTGAAAATGACAATTTGAGACCCAATCAGATAAGAGCGAAATTTGTCAAGTGCAAAAATTACTGCAAGTAGCTCTTTTTCAGTTGTTGAATAATTCATTTGAGCACTATTTAGAGTTCTACTTGCATAATAAATGACACAAGGCTTTTTGTCCTTTCGTTGGCCCAAAACAGCTCCGACAGCATAATCACTAGCGTCACACATGATCTCAAATGGCAAATTCCAATCAGGTGATCGCATAATTGGGGCTGAAATCAACATACCTTTTAGCTTTGTAAAAGCTAACTCACAATCATCAGTCCATACAAAAGAATTTTCCTTTGACAATAAATTGCACAAAGGTCTAGAAATTTTGCTGAAATCTTTGATGAACCTCCTGTAAAAACCTGCATGACCTAGAAAAGATCTGATATCCCTGATGTTCTTTGGGATGGGCAAGTTAGAAATTAATTCAATTTTGGCCTTGTCCACTTCCATACCTTGAGAAGATACAATGTGACCAAGAACAATCCCTTGAGTGACCATAAAATGACACTTTTCCCAATTTAAAATCAAATTCTTTTCTTTGCATCTGATCAGCACTTTTTCCAAATGAGTCAAACATTCATCAAATGAATCACCAAAAATAGAAAAATCATCCATGAATATTTCAACAAAACGCTCTACCATGTCACTGAATATACTCATCATGCATCTTTGAAATGTGGCAGGAGCATTACAAAGTCCGAATGGCATCCTTCGATATGCAAAGGTACCAAATGGACATGTAAAAGTGGTCTTTTCTTGATCTTCAGGAGCAATCTCAATTTGGTTATATCCAGAATAACCATCTAGGAAGCAATAAAATTTATGGCCCGCTACACGTTCAATGATTTGATCCATGAATGGTAGGGGAAAATGATCCTTTCTGGTGACAGAATTTAGTTTTCTGTAGTCAATGCACACACGCCAACCAGTAGTAACTCTAGTTGGGATCAATTCATTGTTAGCATTCTTAACTACAGTCACACCAGATTTCTTGGGTACCACCTGCGTAGGACTAACCCATTTGCTGTCAGAAATAGGGTAAATGATCCCTACATCCAGAAGTTTTAACACCTCTGCTTTAACAACCTCTTTCATATTGGGGTTCAGTCTACGTTGCATTTCTCTAGAGGGCTTGGCATTGTCCTCTAGATATATCCTGTGGGTACAAATCAAAGGACTGATACCTTTGATGTCAGCTATGGTCCATCCTATTGCCTCTTTGTGTTCGATGAGAACACCAATTAATTTTTTCTCCTGAATCTCATCAAGTTTTGATGAGATGACCACTGGTAATGTCTCTGCTTGGTCTAAAAATGCATATTTGAGATCAGCAGGTAGAGGTTTCAAGTCGAGTTTTGGTGTTTGAACACTTGAGGGGAGAGACACGACATCATGAGGTGGTAATTCCTCAAAACGTGTTCTCCATTTATCAGTGTCCATTATAGGAGTAGATTCTAGCAAAAAATTCATAGATGCAAGCACAGAATCATCATCAAAATTTTTTCCATGAACCAAACAAGCCTCAAGGGGGTCAGAAAAAATTGACAAATCAAATTCATTCTGCACAAGAGTTTGAATCAAATTAACTTCATGCACATCATCGTCATCACCAGGTTGTTTACAGATATTGAAAATATTCAACTCCAAAGTCATGTTGCCAAAAGAAATTATCATCACACCACTCCTACAATTTATTAAAGCATTTGAAGTCGCAAGGAATGGCCTACCCAAAATGATAGGAATTTGAGTGCAAACATCAAAGACAGGTTCCGTGTCCAAAACAATGAAATCCACTGGAAAATAAAATTTGCCTACTTGCACTAGCACATCCTCAACTATCCCTCTCGGTATCTTAATTGAACGATCAGCAAGTTGGAGTGTTACCTTGGTGGGTTTAAGTTCACCAAGACCCAACTGCTCATATACTGAGTAGGGTAGGAGGTTAACACTGGCTCCAAGGTCAAGTAGAGCTTTTTCAATTTTAAAATTTCCTATCACGCAAGAAATGGTTGGACAACCCGGGTCTTTGTACTTTGGAGGAGAATTGTTCTGAAGGATTGCGCTTACCTGCTCAGTTAGGAAAGCCTTCTTCTGCACCTTCATCGTACGCTTTACTGTGCATAGATCTTTCAAAAATTTAGCATACGATGGAATCTGTTTGATTGCATCCAACAAAGGAATGTTGATTTTCACCTGTTTGAAAATTTCAAGAATATCAGTATTCTGAACCAACTTGGGAGAATGTTGCAACCTTTGGGGAAATGGAGCAGGTATTGCGGCTTTCACCGGCATATCTAGCTCAACTTTCTCAAGTTCACCATCACTCTTGGAATTTAAAGAGTTGTTGGTCTCATCAACTTTCGTTGTTGAAATACTCTTATCAATTATTTTTCCACTGCGTAGAGTGGTGATGGACTTGGCATGTTCAAATTTTGAATCAGAGGGATTTGAATTTCTTACCTCAAATTTACCTTTGGGATTCGGCTGAGGTTGAGCAGGAAACTTACCCTTTTCTTGAGCTTGCAATGCAGATGTCAAGTCGCTAATAGAACTTCTCATCTCAGTAATGGCCTGCATTGTCTGAGTGTTGATATTGGCTTGTCCCTGCATAAAAGTTTGTAATGTCTCCTCAAGGCTTTTCTTATGTGGAGGCACATAAGGTGTAGATGAAGAAGGCCCTTGAGGATTTTGATTTGAATTGGACTCATTCCTCCAACTAAAATTGGGGTGATTTCTCCATCCAGGTTATATGTTTCCGAATAAGGGGAAGAAAATGGTCTCCTATAAGAATTCATGACATTTGCTTGTTCATGCAACACCTCTTTAAAAGCAGGGATTGTTGGACAATCCTGAGTTAGGTGTCCACTAATCTCACAAATGCCACAATTTTCTTCTTCTTTTTCAATGGCCTTAGCCGAATTTACCTTCCTAAGTTCCATGGCTTCGACTTTTCTTGTCAGACTTGCTATCCTAGCATTCACATCATCATTTCCTTTAAGAACATACATACCTTCTTGAGACATGGCACTGAGTTTGGGCTTATTTGACCGATCAGAACGATCTGTGTTATCCCAAGATTGGGCATTTTCAGCTAATTGGTCAAAATAATCCCAAGCATCATCAGGATCTTTATTTAAAAATTCACCATTACACATCATTTCTACAAACTGGCGCATCTGAGATGTTAAACCTTCATAGAAAAAACTAATGGTGCGCCAAGTCTCATAGCCATGATGTGGGCAAGTTAGCAACAATTCTTTAAAACGTTCCCAACACTGAAAAAATGTTTCATTTTCCTTTTGAGAAAAATTCATAATATTTCTGCGAAGAGTGTTGGTCCTATGAGTAGGAAAAAACTTTTTCAGAAATTCTCTTTGCATTTCTTGCCATGTACCAATAGATCTTGGTCTCAAGGAGTTCAACCAATTTTTAGCTTTTTCTTTCAAAGAGAAAGGAAACAACTTTAATCTAACAACATCGTCATTGATAGTTTGGGTTTGTAAAGTTGCACAAACCTCTTCAAATTCTTTCAGATGCAAATAAGGACTTTCTGAATCTAAGCCATGAAACTTGGGAAGTAATTGAATTACTCCCGGTTTTAAATCAAAATTCCCCATATTCGTAGGAAAAATCATGCAAGATGGAGTACTTGTCCTTGTTGGTTGCAAATACTCACGCAAAGTTCTCATTGGTGGATTATTTTGTGCCTCTTCATTTTCTTGTTCATCATGAATACTATGATTGTCAGCCATGGTATCAGAATTAGAATTTTTGGAATCACCAGACAAAATATCAACCAATTCTTTTAAAACAATTTCTTCTCTCCTCAGTCTACCAGTTTGATCACGTTGCCACGAGATCATTCATCATAGACGATCAAGCACAATAAAAAATAAAAAAAATATGGACAGGTCTCAAAATTATTTAATGCATGCACCAATTAAAATATATTTTTTTTTCTTTTTATAAACTAAATGCAAAACAAGCAAGAAAGTAAAATAAAAAAAAAATTTTTGGATTGAGATTACCAAATGGTATGAATATGGAAGCAATGTCTCTTGATCTGTTTTCCGTAAAAAAAAATCGTACCTGCAAAAAGAATATGAAAAACAATTAGCAAAAGATTACTAAATTTTTTTTTCTTCTTTTCTAAAAGAAATTATCACACGTTGCAATCCCCGGCAACGGCGCCAAAAACTTGTTGCGTCTAAACCTTAACTCAAATTAATGAACCAAAATTTAGTGCAGTTTTACCTGCAAGTATACAGGTGTTGTAGTACCTTACAGGATCGAATCCACAGGGATTGACTAATGTGAAAATTTCTTTCAAACAAATTAAAATAAAATATTAAAAGAGATGTGCGATTGAAAATAAAATGAGGTTATTAAAATTATGATTTTTGACTTAACAAAATAAAACTAAAATGATAAAATGTATTGATATGGGAAAAGACTAAGGTTTCGAGGATCCATTTAATAATTTAAAATATTGTTTCCGATCAAATTACTTCAATTAAACTAGAATAATAATTCCGTTTAATTGGAAGATTTAGAATTTAAGATCAAGAAAAATAGTTACGAATGATCGAGCATGAACGATTGATGATTAAAACGCTTACAAATTTATTTGACTATCACAGGGATTTCTCAAGCATTTACTGTATTCGGAAATCACAATAAATCAAGAAAAATATATAGATAATCAAATTATCCAATAATAAAATCATTCAATCGATCAAACTCACAAAATAAATTTATCGACGATCCGAAAACAATTTTCAAATCATTAAACTTCACCTCTAACCTTAGTATGAAAATTTAGCCAACCATATTCATCACAAGTACTATAGAAATCAAAGAAATATTCTCCATTACAAAATTAAAATAAAATACACAAAATACTAGAAAACAACTTAAAAACAATAAAATCTGGAACCCAATTGACGACGAGAAAATAAAACCCACGCTATCGCTAAACTGTAGAAAATATAAATGAAACCAGCAATCTGGGCAAAAACTCCCTCCACGTTCATCACTCCCCACGTAACCTCAAACCAACCAACTCTCCTGCAATTAAAGCTCCAGAAAAATTAAACCAACCTTGCTTTCTTTCATTCACCCACTTCCTTTCCACGTACACAACTCCCTCCAATCAAATTAATCCTAGCCAATTGACTCTTCAACTCAAAACCCTTCCCTCACGTCTCCCTCTCTATAACCGATTCTCTCTTTTCAATTCCAATCAATTCCATCCGTCCAGTCACATCTCCTACTCCTCTCTCCATTTCTCCTCCCCTCCATTCAGCCAATTCCCTTCAATTAAATACTCAATGACCGACTCTTTCCAGCCCAGAATTTTCTCTCAATCTCCACGTATCCACTTTACTTTCAGCCACCTCCCATTAATCCAGCCGACACTCCCCTTTAATCAAGCATCCTCTCTCCCTTTCTTTCTTTTGTATTTTTCTTTTCATTCCTCACTTTCCGTAAATTACTCTTCTTTGTTTCTATGTAAAAACAAATAGCTGCCACTAGCTCACCGAAAGCACCCCTACCGCTGCTGTCCGTAGCTCTGACTCTCTCCGTTTTTTTTGTAAAAAAAACAAAAACCCCTTTCAGACGCAACTCTCCTCAGCGTCCCTTTTTTTCTTCCGAAAATCCTCCGTCAGTTCCGTAATCTCTCCCGCTGCTTGTGTTTCTTCCGTCGTCCAACAGCTCCCTTCTTTCTCGTGAACCAAGTCTCTCTCACCACCGTTTCTACTCACTTCCAAACCTTTGTTTTCACGTCCAAAGACCAGAATAATTCCTTCTATATTCTGCTTTCTGCATTGCCTCATAAACAAACTGAAAGTCCCTGCAAAATGAAAAGAAGTAACTTGCAGTATAACTCCAAACAGAAGGTTACTTCACTCAGTCACGATCCCAATCCCTGCTTTTTACGTAATCTGTCCGTCCGAAACTCCTCCAAGAGCCAGACGAAGTCCCCCACGTCTCTACCGAAACTCAGCCCCATCTTCTTTACATAAACTCTCTCTCTCTCTATGTTCTGCTTCCTACAAAAATGGAACCTNATCGACGATCCGAAAACAATTTTCAAATCATTAAACTTCACCTCTAACCTTAGTATGAAAATTTAGCCAACCATATTCATCACAAGTACTATAGAAATCAAAGAAATATTCTCCATTACAAAATTAAAATAAAATACACAAAATACTAGAAAACAACTTAAAAACAATAAAATCTGGAACCCAATTGACGACGAGAAAATAAAACCCACGCTATCGCTAAACTGTAGAAAATATAAATGAAACCAGCAATCTGGGCAAAAACTCCCTCCACGTTCATCACTCCCCACGTAACCTCAAACCAACCAACTCTCCTGCAATTAAAGCTCCAGAAAAATTAAACCAACCTTGCTTTCTTTCATTCACCCACTTCCTTTCCACGTACACAACTCCCTCCAATCAAATTAATCCTAGCCAATTGACTCTTCAACTCAAAACCCTTCCCTCACGTCTCCCTCTCTATAACCGATTCTCTCTTTTCAATTCCAATCAATTCCATCCGTCCAGTCACATCTCCTACTCCTCTCTCCATTTCTCCTCCCCTCCATTCAGCCAATTCCCTTCAATTAAATACTCAATGACCGACTCTTTCCAGCCCAGAATTTTCTCTCAATCTCCACGTATCCACTTTACTTTCAGCCACCTCCCATTAATCCAGCCGACACTCCCCTTTAATCAAGCATCCTCTCTCCCTTTCTTTCTTTTGTATTTTTCTTTTCATTCCTCACTTTCCGTAAATTACTCTTCTTTGTTTCTATGTAAAAACAAATAGCTGCCACTAGCTCACCGAAAGCACCCCTACCGCTGCTGTCCGTAGCTCTGACTCTCTCCGTTTTTTTTGTAAAAAAAACAAAAACCCCTTTCCAGACGCAACTCTCCTCAGCGTCCCTTTTTTTCTTCCGAAAATCCTCCGTCAGTTCCGTAATCCTCTCCCGCTGCTTGTGTTTCTTCCGTCGTCCAACAGCTCCCTTCTTTCTCGTGAACCAAGTCTCTCTCACCACCGTTTCTACTCACTTCCAAACCTTTGTTTTCACGTCCAAAGACCAGAATAATTCCTTCTATATTCTGCTTTCTGCATTGCCTCATAAACAAACTGAAAGTCCCTGCAAAATGAAAAGAAGTAACTTGCAGTATAACTCCAAACAGAAGGTTACTTCACTCAGTCACGATCCCAATCCCTGCTTTTTACGTAATCTGTCCGTCCGAAACTCCTCCAAGAGCCAGACGAAGTCCCCCACGTCTCTACCGAAACTCAGCCCCATCTTCTTTACATAAACTCTCTCTCTCTCTGTTCTGCTTCCTACAAAATGGAACCTGCCTTCCGTTCCGTCTCTTTGTCCGAAGTCTTCTAAAGAACCAGACGGAGTGAGCCTTCCCGTAAACTTCCTCTTCCTGCTCTGTTTCCTTCCTTCCCAATATGAAAATGAAAATCTCCTGGTTCCCAGCCGCAACTCCTCTGTTTCTTTGTTCTAAAAACAGAGTTGAATGTCCACCGAAGCGAACCTGGTTCCAGTTCGTTCGAAGCCACTGAAAACGCCCAGATAAAGTGTTTTCTCCGTTCTTCCCAAGCTTCCCAAGGAGCCAGCAGACGTCTCTCTATATTTTTACGTAAACTCTGCTCTCCTGAAGCTCCTTCACTCTCCGTCTAGCTCCCTCTATTTTTTTTTCTTTTTTTCGTAACTCTCTCACTTTACGTAAACTCTCCCCCAGTTTATCTCCAAAGCCTTTTTCTTTTTTCAGTTCATCTCCGAACGTTTAGCTTTCTCCCCTTTTTCTCTCCGAAGCTCCCCTTTCTTTCTATATTTTTCTTCCGTAAGCTCTCCCTGAACGAACGTCCAGCACACCTCTACGTAAAAATCTTCTCAGCCCAGCTTTCACTCTACGTTCCGTTCTCCCTTCAAGCTCTCCTCCTCTACGTCTAGCTATATCCTTCCCTAGCCCCGACGAAATGTTCTCACCAAAACTAAATCCGTCTAAGTCCCTCCATTTCAGTCCGTTCCATCTCCACGTCCCAGCCTCTTTATTTTTCATCCGCAGCTTCCACTTTTCGTTTACTATGTTTATTTTTCTTTCGCCGTAAATCACCTTCCTTCAGCCAAAATATGTCCTGCTGTCCACTAGAAGAAAATTTCGCCGAACCTTTATTTTTTCGCGTGGCTTTACATTGCAAGCGTGCCTCTCCGTGGTTCCTTCTCGCCAAGATCTACATTCCGTCTTACGGCTTTGAGCATGCGCTTTTGATGATCTCGTGAATTTTATTTAAGCTGAAAATAAAGAAATAAAAATACACTCGAAATAAATTAAAGAGAAAATAGATTATTAAAAATATATTATATATGTGAGGAAATATTTTTCAATTAAATCATAGTTATAAAATTAAGCATAAACATGATATTAATCAATTAAAAATCACAACTCGAATTTATGCTTATTAACTATTTTTCCATCTAAAACCAATAATAATGTCACGAAGAGTTGAAATAAATTGGTTTTAAATAGCTAAAATTGCAATTTTACAGCTCAAACAACAGTGGTCTTATGTGATTTTGTCTTATATGTTGGTCAAAAACCAAAATAGTGAAAATTAATTGAGATGAACATTGCATAAAGCTCGAAATTCAAACGAAAACAATCAAGCATAATTCTGAATTCTCACAAAAAAAATTGATTCGTGACTACTCAACACCAGGAGTTGTATCCACAAGAAAAGTCTCAACAATTGTTCACATAGAATTTAGGCAAATATCTTAGAACTCGGATATGTGTGTGGCTAAACCTCTGTGTGTTCCTCATTAATAAGCATGATTTATCAAAGGATTTTTCAACCTTAAGATTAATCATTATCGATTCTAACTACCTCAAAGCCTAAGGGACTAGCAGTTTTCACGCCAGCTCTGTTTTTAAAGGTTGAACACTCAACCCCCAAAGTCTTGGGTAACTGTTTCTAGCCCTTTTATACTTAGGAAAGTTCACTAAGTCGCCTTTATTTCTTCTTCGTTTTTTTTTTCTTTTCAAATTTTTTTTTTTTTGGCATGGCTCTGTAGTCCTGCAGTTTACTTCTCCTATTTTAAATCAATGAACATTAGTGAGGAACACTACGAGTGTAAGCATGTGCAAAATGTTCTTTCAAAACTTGCCCTTCATTCTATATAAATCATACTAATTCTCATTTCTGTAAATATCGCCTCCCGGTGTTTCAAGTCACTCTTCAACAAAATGTGATGCATCATAAGTCATGCTCTATGCTTAGGGTTGAAAATAAATCTTCACAGAATAATTCCGCTCAACTACTCCACCAAGATACTCAAATTTCACAAAAAGATGCCAGAAGTATGTGTTAATCATTTATGTTTCAATACACCTCACAAATTTTTTTATTTTTTATTTTTTTTTTTTTTATTTTTATTAGTACTAACACATCTTCAACAGAAAACTTTAACAGAAAACCTCCCCCCAACTAAATTTGACATTGTCCTCAATGTTCAGCAAATGAATGTTCGACGACATATGTTATGCAGGCATGAATTGAAATAAGATAAACACTGCAGAACATATATTGAAACGAAAGAATAAAGAGGAGAGACGTCACCTGAGATACTCGAGTGCGCACAGGGAGTAATTTCTATCAAAGTTAGAAGATACAAAAAGCACAAGAAATAAAAACAAAACAAACAAAAATGGTATATACAATGAAGAATCAGAAATTAATTCTGATAAGCAGGATCCTCCAGAGTAGTGAACTCAATCTCTGGAGTAAAATCACCCAAAAATGGTTTCAACCTCTATCCATTCACTTTAAATACATTACCATTTTCTGGATTTTCTATCTCAATGGCCCCAAAAGGATAAACAGTTTTTACAACAAAGGGTCCGATCCATCGGGATCGAAGTTTTCCAGGAAACAAATGGAGCCTTGAATTATACAGCAAAACTTTTTGTGAAGGCTCAAAAGATTTTCGAAAAATGTTTTTATCATGAAAAATTTTCATTCGCTCCTTGGAAATACGAGAGTTCTCGTAAGCTTCATTCCTGATTTCCTCCAACTCATTAAGCTGAAATTTACGAAGAGAGCCAGCTTTATCCATATCACAATTAAATTGCTTGATCGCCCAATAAGCTTTGTGTTCCAATTCCACAGGCAAGTGACAAGCCTTTCCAAAAATAAGTCGATATGGGGACATACCAATCGGGGTTTTAAAAGCAGTACGGTATGCCCAGAGTGCATCGGTTAGTCGTAAAGACCAATCTTTACGACTTGGGTTAACCGTCTTTTCTAAAATTTTTTTAATCTCCCGATTAGATACCTCAACTTGACCACTTGTTTGTGGATGATAAGGGGTAGCAACCTTATGAGTAATACCATATTTTCGCATTAAGGCCTCGAAAGGCTTATTACAAAAATGTTTACCCCCATCACTGATAATGGCTCGAGGTGTTCCAAACCTTGATAAAATATTTTCTTTCAAAAATTTCAGTACCACTTTGTGGTCATTGTTTTTGCATGGAACAGCCTCAATCCATTTGGACACATAATCCACAGCTACCAAAATGTAGAGATTGCCAAAAGAAACTGGGAAGGGTCCCATGAAGTCGATGCCCCAACAATCAAATATTTCAACAACCAAAATTGGATTTAATGGCATCATACTCCGACGGGTAATCCCTCCCAATTTTTGACAACGCTCACAAGTTTTGCAAAATTCATGGGTATCCTTGAAAATGGTAGGCCAATAGAAACCACATTGCAAAATTTTAAAAGCAGTTTTCTTCCCAGAAAAATGGCCACCACATGCCCCAGAATGACAAAAAGCTATCACACTTTGAAATTCGCTATTGGGAACACATCGTCTAATTATTTGATCCGGGCAATATTTAAACAAATATGGATCATCCCAAAAGAATTTTCTTACCTCTACAAAAAATTTCCTCTTATCCTGTTGAGTCCAAATGTGAGGAATTTCACCTGTAGCAAGAAAATTAGCAATGTCAGCGTACCATGGCACTTGAGATATACCAAAAAGTTGCTCATCTGGAAACGTGTCTTTAATAGGAACGGTCTCTATGGTATCTGAAAGAACAAGTCTAGACAGATGATCAGCAACAACATTCTCAACTCCTTTTTTATCTTTTATTATCAAGTCAAATTCTTGCAACAAAAGGATCCATCTAAGCAACCTGGGCTTTGCATCTTTTTTCGCTAAAAGGTACTTCAATGCAGCATGATCAGTGAAAATGACAATTTGAGACCCAATCAGATAAGAGCGAAATTTGTCAAGTGCAAAAATTACTGCAAGTAGCTCTTTTTCAGTTGTTGAATAATTCATTTGAGCACTATTTAGAGTTCTACTTGCATAATAAATGACACAAGGCTTTTTGTCCTTTCGTTGGCCCAAAACAGCTCCGACAGCATAATCACTAGCGTCACACATGATCTCAAATGGCAAATTCCAATCAGGTGATCGCATAATTGGGGCTGAAATCAACATACCTTTTAGCTTTGTAAAAGCTAACTCACAATCATCAGTCCATACAAAAGAATTTTCCTTTGACAATAAATTGCACAAAGGTCTAGAAATTTTGCTGAAATCTTTGATGAACCTCCTGTAAAAACCTGCATGACCTAGAAAAGATCTGATATCCCTGATGTTCTTTGGGATGGGCAAGTTAGAAATTAATTCAATTTTGGCCTTGTCCACTTCCATACCTTGAGAAGATACAATGTGACCAAGAACAATCCCTTGAGTGACCATAAAATGACACTTTTCCCAATTTAAAATCAAATTCTTTTCTTTGCATCTGATCAGCACTTTTTCCAAATGAGTCAAACATTCATCAAATGAATCACCAAAAATAGAAAAATCATCCATGAATATTTCAACAAAACGCTCTACCATGTCACTGAATATACTCATCATGCATCTTTGAAATGTGCAGGAGCATTACAAAGTCCGAATGGCATCCTTCGATATGCAAAGGTACCAAATGGACATGTAAAAGTGGTCTTTTCTTGATCTTCAGGAGCAATCTCAATTTGGTTATATCCAGAATAACCATCTAGGAAGCAATAAAATTTATGGCCCGCTACACGTTCAATGATTTGATCCATGAATGGTAGGGGAAAATGATCCTTTCTGGTGACAGAATTTAGTTTTCTGTAGTCAATGCACACACGCCAACCAGTAGTAACTCTAGTTGGGATCAATTCATTGTTAGCATTCTTAACTACAGTCACACCAGATTTCTTGGGTACCACCTGCGTAGGACTAACCCATTTGCTGTCAGAAATAGGGTAAATGATCCCTACATCCAGAAGTTTTAACACCTCTGCTTTAACAACCTCTTTCATATTGGGGTTCAGTCTACGTTGCATTTCTCTAGAGGGCTTGGCATTGTCCTCTAGATATATCCTGTGGGTACAAATCAAAGGACTGATACCTTTGATGTCAGCTATGGTCCATCCTATTGCCTCTTTGTGTTCGATGAGAACACCAATTAATTTTTTCTCCTGAATCTCATCAAGTTTTGATGAGATGACCACTGGTAATGTCTCTGCTTGGTCTAAAAATACATATTTGAGATCAGCAGGTAGAGGTTTCAAGTCGAGTTTTGGTGTTTGAACACTTGAGGGGAGAGACACGACATCATGAGGTGGTAATTCCTCAAAACGTGTTCTCCATTTATCAGTGTCCATTATAGGAGTAGATTCTAGCAAAAAATTCATAGATGCAAGCACAGAATCATCGTCAAAATTTTTTCCATGAACCAAACAAGCCTCAAGGGGGTCAGAAAAAATTGACAAATCAAATTCATTCTGCACAAGAGTTTGAATCAAATTAACTTCATGCACATCATCGTCATCACCAGGTTGTTTACAGATATTGAAAATATTCAACTCCAAAGTCATGTTGCCAAAAGAAATTATCATCACACCACTCCTACAATTTATTAAAGCATTTGAAGTCGCAAGGAATGGCCTACCCAAAATGATAGGAATTTGAGTGCAAACATCAAAGACAGGTTCGTGTCCAAAACAATGAAATCCACTGGAAAATAAAATTTGCCTACTTGCACTAGCACATCCTCAACTATCCCTCTCGGTATCTTAATTGAACGATCAGCAAGTTGGAGTGTTACCTTGGTGGGTTTAAGTTCACCAAGACCCAACTGCTCATATACTCGAGTAGGGTAGGAGGTTAACACTGGCTCCAAGGTCAAGTAGAGCTTTTTCAATTTTAAAATTTCCTATCACGCAAGAAATGGTTGGACAACCCGGGTCTTTGTACTTTGGAGGAGAATTGTTCTGAAGGATTGCGCTTACCTGCTCAGTTAGGAAAGCCTTCTTCTGCACCTTCATCGTACGCTTTACTGTGCATAGATCTTTCAAAAATTTAGCATACGATGGAATCTGTTTGATTGCATCCAACAAAGGAATGTTGATTTTCACCTGTTTGAAAATTTCAAGAATATCAGTATTCTGAACCAACTTGGGAGAATGTTGCAACCTTTGGGGAAATGGAGCAGGTATTGCGGCTTTCACCGGCATATCTAGCTCAACTTTCTCAAGTTCACCATCACTCTTGGAATTTAAAGAGTTGTTGGTCTCATCAACTTTCGTTGTTGAAATACTCTTATCAATTATTTTTCCACTGCGTAGAGTGGTGATGGACTTGGCATGTTCAAATTTTGAATCAGAGGGATTTGAATTTCTTACCTCAAATTTACCTTTGGGATTCGGCTGAGGTTGAGCAGGAAACTTACCCTTTTCTTGAGCTTGCAATGCAGATGTCAAGTCGCTAATAGAACTTCTCATCTCAGTAATGGCCTGCATTGTCTGAGTGTTGATATTGGCTTGTCCCTGCATAAAAGTTTGTAATGTCTCCTCAAGGCTTTTCTTATGTGGAGGCACATAAGGTGTAGATGAAGAAGGCCCTTGAGGATTTTGATTTGAATTGGACTCATTCCTCCAACTAAAATTGGGGTGATTTCTCCATCCAGGATTATATGTTTCCGAATAAGGGGAAGAAAATGGTCTCCTATAAGAATTCATGACATTTGCTTGTTCATGCAACACCTCTTTAAAAGCAGGGATTGTTGGACAATCCTGAGTTAGGTGTCCACTAATCTCACAAATGCCACAATTTTCTTCTTCTTTTTCAATGGCCTTATTCTGCTTCCTACGAAAATGGAACCTGCCTTCCGTTCCGTCTCTTTGTCCGAAGTCTTCTAAAGAACCAGACGGAGTGAGCCTTCCCGTAAACTTCCTCTTCCTGCTCTGTTTCCTTCCTTCCCAATATGAAAATGAAAATCTCCTGGTTCCCAGCCGCAACTCCTCTGTTTCTTTGTTCTAAAAACAGAGTTGAATGTCCACCGAAGCGAACCTGGTTCCAGTTCGTTCGAAGCCACTGAAAACGCCCAGATAAAGTGTTTTCTCCGTTCTTCCCAAGCTTCCCAAGGAGCCAGCAGACGTCTCTCTATATTTTTACGTAAACTCTGCTCTCCTGAAGCTCCTTCACTCTCCGTCTAGCTCCCTCTATTTTTTTTTCTTTTTTTCGTAACTCTCTCTCTTTACGTAAACTCTCCCCCAGTTTATCTCCAAAGCCTTTTTCTTTTTTCAGTTCATCTCCGAACGTTTAGCTTTCTCCCATTTTTCTCTCCGTAAGCTCCCTTTTCTTTCTATATTTTTCTTCCGTAAGCTCTCCCTGAACCGAACGTCCAGCACACCTCTACGTAAAAATCTTCTCAGCCCAGCTTTCACTCTACGTTCCGTTCTCCCTTCAAGCTCTCCTCCTCTACGTCTAGCTATATCCTTCCCTAGCCCCGACGAAATGTTCTCACCAAAACTAAATCCGTCTAAGTCCCTCCATTTCAATCCGTTCCATCTCCACGTCCCAGCCTCTTTATTTTTCATCCGCAGCTTCCACTTTTCGTTTACTATGTTTATTTTTCTTTCGCCGTAAATCACCTTCCTTCAGCCAAAATATGTCCTGCTGTCCACGAGAAGAAAATTTCGCCGAACTTTTATTTTTTCGCGTGGCTTTACATTGCAAGCGTGCCTCTTCGTGGTTCCTTCTCGCCAAGATCTACATTCCGTCTTACGGCTTTGAGAATGCACTTTTGATGATCTCGTGAATTTTATTTAAGCTGAAAATAAAGAAATAAAAATACACTCGAAATAAATTAAAGAGAAAATAGATTATTAAAAATATATTATATATGTGAGGAAATATTTTTCAATTAAATCATAGTTATAAAATTAAGCATAAACATGATATTAATCAATTAAAAATCACAACTCGAATTTATGCTTATTAACTATTTTTCCATCTAAAACCAATAATAATGTCACGAAGTAGTTGAAATAAATTGGTTTTAAATAGCTAAAATCTGCAATTTTACAGCTCAAACAGTGGTCTTATGTGATTTTGTCTTATATGTTGGTCAAAAACCAAAATATGGCTAAAAGAGAGGCCATGTGCATCTTCCATTTATGGTCTCCTTGAAATCATGTATCAGAAGAGCATTGGAGGAGGCGGAATTTTAAAAGCTTAAAAGAAAATTAACACACAAATAATAGAAAACCAAAAACAAACTAAAATGAAAATTAGAATATCAAAAATATATTGTGCATGTGAAGAATTATTGCCTAATTAAATCACAGGTTATAAAACTAAGCATAAACCATGATATTAATCAATTAAAATCACAAACTCAAATTTATGCTTATTTAACCATTTATCTGTCTAAAATCAATAATAATGACATGAACGAATTAGAATATATTGGTTCTAAATATAAAATATGTAATAATTCAGCTCAATTACCAATAGCTGCCCCTTTTCCCCAAAGGTTGCAACATTCCCATAAGTTGGTTCAAAATGTGGACATTCTTGAGATTTTCAAACAAGTAAAAATTAACATTCCTTTGTTGGATGCCATTAAATAGATTCCATCTTATGTTAAATTTTTGAAAGATATGTGTACAGTGAAGCGTACGATGAAAGTGCAAAAGAAGGCTTCCCTCACAGAACAGGTAAGCGTCATTCTTCAAAATAATTCTCCTGCAAAGTATAAAGATCCAGGTTGTCCAGCAATTTCTTGTGTGATTGAAAATTTCAAAATTGAAAAAGTTTTACTTGACCTTGGTACTAGTTTTAACCTCCTACCTTACTCGGTATATGAGCAATTGTGTCTTGGTGAACTTAAATCCACCAAGGTAACACTCCAACTTATTGACCATTTAATAAAAATACCAAGAGGAATAGTTGAGGATGTGTTAGTGCAAGTAGGCAAATTTTATTTTCCAGTGAATTTTATTGTTTTTGACACAGAACCTGACTTTCATGTTTGCACTCAAATTCCTATAATTTTAGGCAGGCCATTCCCTACGACCTTGAATGCTTTAATAAATTATAGGAATGATGTGATGATAATTTCTTTTGGTAACATTACTTTGGCGTTAAATATTTTCAATGGTTGTAAACAACCTGTTGATGATGATGATGTGCATGAAGTGAATTTGATCCAAACTCTTGTTCAAAATAAATTTGATTTGTCAATTTTTTCTTACCCTCTTGAGGATTGTTTGATTCATGGTAAAAATTTTAATGATGATTCTATGCTTGCATCTATGAATTTTTTACTAAAATCTACTCCTATAATGGACACTAATAAGTGGATGACACGTTTTGAGGAATTGCCACCTTGTGATATTATGCCCCTCCCCTCAAGTGTGTAAACACCAAAACTTGACTTGAAACATCTACCTACTGACCTCAAATATGCATTTTTAGGCGAAGCAAAGACATTACCAGTGGTCATCTCATCAAAACTGGATGAAATTCAGGAGAGAAAATTAACTGGTGTTCTCATTGAACACAAAGAGGCAATAGGATGAACTGTAGTTGATATTAAATGTATTAGTCCTTTAATTTGTACCCACGGGATATATTTAAAGGACAATACTAAGCCCTCTAGAGAGATGCAGCATAGACTGAACCCCAACATGAAAGAGATTGTTAGAGCATTGGTGTTAAAACTTTTGGACGTAGGTATCATTTTTCCTATTTCTGAGAGCAAATGGGTTATTTCTACGCAGGTGGTATCTAAGAAATTTGGTGTGAGTGTAGGTAAGAATGTTGATAATGAATTGACCCAAATTAGAGTTACTACTAGTTGGCGTATGTGCATTGACTACAGAAAACTAAATTTAGTCACTAGGAAGGATCATTTTCCTCTACCATTCATGGATCAAATCCTTGAACGTGTAGAGGGCCATAAATTTTATTGCTTCCTAGATAGTTATTTTGGATATAACCAAATTGAGATTGCTCCTGAGGATCAAGAAAAGACTACTTTTACATGTCCATTTGGTACCTTTGCATATCGAAAGATGCCATTCGGACTTTGTAATGCTTCTGCTACATTTCAAAGATGCATGATGAGCATATTCAGCGATGTGGTAGAGCATTTTGTTGAAATATTCATAGATGATTATTCTATTATTGTGTAATGCCTGTCCTTGTGGTGGGTCCTTTAGAAAATGATTTTAATAAAAATAGATGAGAATTACGATTCCTTTTGAAAGTTTCTTCCTTTCGTGCCAAGATACAAAAGACTCCATATTTCTAAATAAAACTTATTTTCTTAATTAAAAGGGTTACAATGGAAAACATTCATTTTCATAATTAAAGTCTCTCGTGCAAGATATCATGCCTAGGCTTCCGTGCTTTTCCATTTGGGATGTGCCCGTCCAAACACTTCATGCTCACCTTGTCTTTGGGAGGGCACACATAAAAACTAAAATGTAATAACAGTTAAAATATAATAACATAGATTTTCAATCATGCATTAATCACTCCATACATATCATACATAACATGCATAGACATTCAGTTTGTTTTAAAACATTGCGAGGTGGGATTTTTCTTTTAAAAGCGTTTTCTTCTCATAAAACAGTTCCCTACACCTCGGTGCCTTCATTTCTTAAAGAGTCTTTTCATACATACATGCATTCTTTCTTAACATGCATACATTCTTTCTTATCGCTTTCATTGGCCATTGCACACTATTGCGCCCCATGTGCTGGGGTTAGCGGTCTTTTGGACCTGATTCTGCCCGTGCCCATGGGTTGGGAATCCATTCCGTCAGGGTGTAGCACTGAGTGCACTACCAATACTACTTACCTAGCATTGTAATCTGCTCAGTCCATTCATTCGATACCTTTTCCTTTTCTGTTCATGTGGCCGTTACGTATTTTTATACATCATGCTTTTAGTCATTTGATTCATTTTCAGTCCATACAGTCCTTATAGTTCTTACAGTTCCTTTCATTCAATTCTTGCAGTTCTTTCGTTCACAAAAAGTCATTTTGAAAGCATTGTACATTTTAACAAAATAGTTTTCTTTCCTTTCGTAAAAGTAATTTTAAAAGCAGTTTTCTTTCATTTGCATCATTTAACAAAATGTTAGTTCGGGTATCTTTTAAAGCTTTGGTTTGTTTCCTTTCATGAACATACATACAATACATACCACATATAGCATCCATCCACATGCATACACATAACCTTACACCATTCTCTATCTAATGCATAGACAACTATACTAGAAATAGAATTATGCCTCACTTGGAACACTATCCATCCATCTCTGGGCTCTTACGTGCCTTTTACTATACTAAAACCTTTGGGGTCCTATTCCTTAAAGTGAACTTCAATAATTCACCTTAACGTTAAGACACTAAGACCTCCATCTTATTCTTCTATTTTCACATTCTGACGCATGATTCCAACCAACAGAATCACGCATTCCAACCGTAGACGATATATTCGACACTACCTTCATGCACCTAGCCCATACTCAATTCTCATTCCCATTCATACAAGCCACATGACATTTAAGCCGACTTTGAGGCTTAAACATCGTGCAACCATGCTGAGGACAAATTATCCATTACATATAGTAAACCCATCTTGCACACCTGTCTTGCCAGAGGCACATGTATCTTATCCCTTTTATCACCTAAGACCAACTTGTAGTCTCATGAACGTTCGCTTGTATAAACAAGCTCCATACTCCGATACCAACTTGCTCAGACCAGGTTGATAGGACTCTTCCTACTTCCCGGTCCTGTATAAGTTCATCCCAACACTTAACAAGAGGACTACATCCACAAATGAGCCTCTGTCACTTCATGTAGCTCGAGACAAATCCCGAGTTATGGCACAACATCCATCATGCTTCCGCTGCACTACTCTGATACTTTCCCATCACTTCACATACTTTCAGCCACAAGTCAACAACAAGGTGACACGCGTCACCTCGGACTACAGGCCACGTCACAGCTATTTCGAGACACTATTACACAGTTTCCGATGCTACACAATACACTCTACGCTCCTCAACTGTGCAACCATCACTTTACACATGACACGCCTTACGGTGTATCACTACACAACACAGAGCACACGCCACGTGCACTCTCTCCCACTCACACCACACTACGCATCATTACGACGCATGTCACACTGTGTCACTGCACTACATAGAGTACATTCCACGTGTACTCCCTTCACACCACATTGCATCACAACTATGGCATACACCTCACGCCCATACTTCACAGCATAGTCCACAACACTACACAATTATGCCCAACACTTCATTACATAGCCACACTTCACAACGAACTTCACAATACTAACAGCACAACCCACAACCTATTAACTAACATATATCATAAATAATAAGGAATAGAGGGTTATACCATTGATAGAATAACCTGTGCATTGCTCGCTACCCATCACGATCAAAGCATTAGTCGTACGTGGCAATTATGTTGGGGACCTCGGTCTAGTCCCCAAACATTAGGGGTCCACAGGTCTCACGTCGCCTTATGATGACCGAATGTTCCTAGTCGTCTTACTTGGTCTCGGCTAGGATATGGCAATGAAGGGTTCCTAGGTTAATGAAGGTATGGTGTTTAGTGATGGATTTGATTATGAGAATGAGTTCGGGTGATCTAAGTGGTGAATTTGTGTGTTTGATGCAATGTGGAACGACTTGATGATTGCCCTTGATGTTGGCACCACTTGGATGATACTTAGGATTGGTATGGTAAAGTGTAGCTAGGGTTTTGGGTGGTGGCTATAGGGGATTACGAAATTGGGAAGTGATGTATTAGAGTTGAA
Organism: Carya cathayensis; assembly: GCA_011037825.1. Classification (NCBI taxonomy): domain Eukaryota; kingdom Viridiplantae; phylum Streptophyta; class Magnoliopsida; order Fagales; family Juglandaceae; genus Carya; species Carya cathayensis. The sequence continues at coordinate 48,113 of QGSO01001002.1, forward strand.
GTCTAGGATGGGTTGCTAGGGTTTGTAAGATGTTTGAAAGAGTCTAGGGTTGCTTCTTAACTTTAGGGATTGGCTAAGGTAAGATGAAGAAGGTAGGATTTGAATAAGGTAAGAGGATGAAGTTGGATGGTGTTTGAATGAGTCTAGTGTTGTTCCTAGAGTGTAGGGATTTGGAGATGGAAGATAGGGTTTGTATGATGGGTAAGGTGGCTAGGGTTTGATACTATATGATAAGATCGATGGGAGTTGTTTAGAACTTGGAGTTTGACTAAGGCAAGGGATGTATTTCGAATTTGGATGGATTGGTAGATGGAAGCTGAGTTCCTAAAAGGGAGGAAATGATTTAGGGATTAGGGTATTTCGGCTAAGGCAAGAGTGCAGTGAGGGATTTAAAGTTTGAGTGATTCTAGGGTAGTTCCTAGAATGAATGGATTTGATATGGCAAGCGGATGAGGGTTTTTGGTAGGATTTGAAAAGATGGAGATGATTGAGGGAGTTTAGGGATTGGATTTTCTAAAATGTTGGGATTGGAATTTGAGTTTGAATTTGCAAAAGTGGTTGGCCGAAGATGGAGATGAAGGGATAGGATGGGATTTGGAAAATGAGATGAGGATTCCTAAAATGTAGGAATTATCTTGTGGGAATCTAGGTGGTTTCGGCTAGGGTTTGTGAGAATGGAAGAAAGGCGTTTTTGGAAGTGTTGGCCGAATATGGACTATAGGAAACAAGGTAGTAGTTGTGTGGTGTTTGGAAAATGGATTAAAGCTAGAGAAATGATGAACACAATGGAAGGATACGAAGAACACTATGAACAATATGAACACAAAGGATAAAAACTCAACAAGGGAAGATGTGACTCTCTTTTTGGTATATATGAATATTTTGAGAAATCAAAGAATAAGAATAATAATGCTTAGGATATGTTTGATGTGCAAGGAAACATAAGAACAAATAGGAAAATATATGAACAAAGATATATGGAAGAACAAAGATAGATAGATAAAGATTCAATACCTATTCATGAATTGCAAGGTGATGAAATAAAGATAGATAAATAGACAACACCTATTCATGAATTGCACCTAAAAGAGCCCAAGTGCAAAAGCACCGAAAGTGTTCACAAGAACACACCAAACAGTTCCACAAGGAAAATATCCCAAATGATCAAAGATGCAAAATGAAATGCTTAAGGGTCTTATTTATAGAGCTTACAACTTGGAAAACTCCAAAAGGCTCCTAGCACAATAAATTAAATAAATAAATAAACGAAAAGTAATAACATAGTGATGGACGGGCCATGGTGGCCCGTGGTATGCCAAGGCCCATGGATGGGCCATGTTGGCTCATGATGTGCACGACATGCTGCCTTGTATGGCTTGATGGGTGGCACGGCTTAGGGCCATGTATGGCTTGTTGCTGGACATGGCATGGTGCCACGCATGGGCTGCTGGATGCCATGGCTACATGACATGGCATAGGCCATGCATTGGTTTGGTGGTGGGCACGGCATGGTGCTGTGCGTGGCCTGCTGATGGTGGGCATGGCATGGTGCCAAGCCTAGGCCTGATGGTGGGCACAGGGTGGTGCCATGTTGCTGCTGTGAGGCCCAGTCAAGTGCCTTGGGCGGTGGTCCTACATGGCCCTGGCTGGTGGCCTAGCTGATGAGCATGCATGGCACAAGTTGATGGTCTGGGCGCTAGGGTTGCAAGGCACGGGCTGGAGCGTGCACTGGATGCCATGCTTGGTGGGCATGTCACTAGCCTTGCCTGTAAGGCACGGGCTGGAGTCATGCGTTGGATGGCGTGCCTGTGAGGGCACGCCACTATCCTTGCTAAGTGGTGTTGGGGCGCGCATGCATGCGTGCAAGTGCAAACTCAAGGGTATGTGCAGGCCTACATGCATGGTCTGCTCGCGGCCAATAGTCTCCATGCAAGCAAGCTAGCCATGTGACTGTCCTGAGAGTGCCATGGCATGCTAACTGGGATGTCCTGGGCGTGCCATGGTAAGAGCCATGGCATACCTACGGCATGTCTGTGCGGTAGACATGAGTGTCCTGTCGCAATGGGCCATGGCATGCTAGCGATGCTGTCAAGTGCATGCCATGGCAGGGGCCATGGCCTGTCTATGGGCTTGTCATGCACGTGCCATGGTATGATGTGGCATTGTCAAGGGCGTGCCATGGCTAGGGCAATGGCATGCCTGTGGGCGTGCTGATGGGTGGCTGGTGCTGGCCATGCTGGTGGCCCATGGTGCCGTCAAGGCATGTTAGTGATAGTGTCAAGGCAAGGTTCGTGGGGCTGTCAGAGCATGCCAACAGGAGTGTCAATGGGTTATCAAGGCTAAGCCATGGCTTAGTCAAGTGGAAAGATTTGAGCAATCTTCCAATTGACATATGTCATTCCCGCAATCTCCCTAGGGTCTGCACTAGACCCCTAGAGAAGTCCTCCAAAGCTAGGTTCGACCCCATATATGGCCCAATCTTGGATGCCCATGCATGTTTACGACCATGTCCTAGGGCAATTTTTGTTAGGGTCTCAACAGGTTAACACCGCTTACGGTGGCTGTCTACCACATAGAGTGGCGATTTGGGCTTAGAGATAGCTAGGCGTGGTCTTGAAAAGGCTCAAGGTAGCCTCGTGGTGATCTAAGGTGACAAAGCACGGCCACATCACATCCTGAATAGTGCATCCAAGAAACAATGAGGGTGCTTGAGGTGGAGGAAGGCTATGGAATTTCGTGGGAAGCTAAGGGTAGGAAGAGGGAGGCTGGTGGAAGTACTTGGTAGAAAAGGAGGTGGAGCACATCGGCGCTAGGGCCGTTAGTGGTACATCTAAGCTAAGAGAGACCCATTTTGGGTAGAGAGAGACAGAGGCTGATGGGGGAGGTGAAAGGGTGCTGGTAGTTCCTTTGTGGGTAGGGAGCATGTTGGTGGTGCTTGGTGGCCCAGCTAGCCATGCACGGCGGAGTAAGGGGCTGCGTACAGTGAAGCCGTGCAAGAGAAGTCTGTGCGTGAGGTAGCCCAGTGGAGAGAGAGAGGGAGCTGGAGGAAAATGAGGCTATGGAAGGGAAGCACATGGGTTGTGAAGGCCACTTTGGCCGCATATGGCAACCTTAGGAGCTGATAAATGGGTTTTCATACCCATTTAGTTAAAGAGAGGAGGAGAGAGAGGGGGTTGCGGTGGAACTCACCACTGGTGGGGATGGATTGGCCGGCGAGAGGGGGAGCTGCCAGTGCTGGAGGCGAGGTTGGGCAGCTGGTGCTGGTGCCGGCTAGGAGTAGAAACCGCATGGGTGGAAGGGGAGAAGCAACCTGTCGGGTCAAAGGGAGAGGGAGAGAGAGAGAGAGAGAGAGAGAGAGAGAGAGAGAGAGAGAGAGAGAGAGAGGAAAAAGTGAAAAGTGAGGGGAAAAAGAGAGGGCTTTGGGTATTTAATCCAGGTCCTTCGTTTCGGGATCCTCAAAACGATTTATCAGTGAGTTTAAATACTGATTTGAAAATGCGTAAGTGTTTTCAAATAAAACACTGAGAGGAATTAAGAAAGAATATTATTTTATAAATTAAAGTTTATAAAATAATATTCCTTCATCATTATTTAAAATGATGAAGTCTCGTTAATTACTCAAAGAGGATAAAACCATTTAAATTAATTTAAAGTTTTCAATGTAAAGTTAAATCTTGTAATATTTTTAAATGACTTAAATAATTAATTTAAATAATTTTCCACAATTATAATATTTTTAAGGCTCATCCAAATATTATAATTATGTTATTTAAAAACAAGTTTAGTCCAATAATACTGGAAATATCACATATAAATATTTCCAAAATATTTAAAATATTTGTAAGCTCTAAAATATTTATCTTACTTTGAAAACTACTTAATATCTTTTAAAACACACTATCAAAGCTTGACACATGGATTGAGGCTCATAATTAAAGAAGAAAGAAGGGGCGGGTTATCACATTTTGGTGATTCATTTTATGAATATTTGACTCATTTGGGAAAAGTGCTAATTAGATGCAAAGAAAAAAAATTGATTTTAAACTGGGAAAAGTGTCATTTTATGGTCACTTAAGGGATTGTCCTTGGTCATATTGTCTCTTTGAAGGCATTGAAGTTGACAAGGCCAAGATTGAATTAATTTCTAATTTGCCAATCCCAAAGATTATCACGGGTATATGATCTTTTTTAGGTCATGCAGGTTTTTACAGGAGGTTCATTAAATATTTCAGTGCAATTTCTAGACTTTTGTGTAATTTATTGTGAAAGGAAAATTCTTTTGTGTGGACTGAGGATTGTGAATTAGCTTTTATAAAGCTAAAAGGTATGTTGATTTCAGCTCCAATTATGCAATCACCTTATTGAAATTTACCATTTGAAATTATGTGTGATGCTAGTGGTTATGCTGTTGGAGGTATGTTGGGCCAATGTAAGGACAAAAAGCCTTTTGTTATTTATTATACAAGTAGAACTTTAAATAGTGCTCAAATGAATTATTAACAACTGAAAAAGAGCTACTTGCAGTAATTTTTGCACTTGACAAATTTCGTTCTTATTTGATTGGATCCCAAATTGTCATTTTTACTGATCATGTTGCATTGAAATACCTTTTTGCTAAAAAAGATGTAAAGCCCAGGTTGCTTAGATGGATTCTTTTGCAGCAAGAATTTAATTTAATAATTAAAGATAAAAAATGAGTTGAGATGTTGTTGCTGATCATTTGTCTAAACTTGTTCTTTTAGATTCCATAGAGACAGTTCCTATTAAAGACACATTCTCAGATTAGCAACTTTTTGGTATATCTCAATTGTCTTGGTATGCTAACATTGCTAATTTTCTTGTACAGGTGAAATTCCTCACAATTGGACTCAATAAGACAAGAAGAAATTTTTTGTAGAGGTAAAAAAATTCTTTTGGAATGATCCATATCTATTTAAATATTGCCCGGATCAGATAATTAGACGATGTGTGCCTAATAATGAATTTGAAAGTGTAATGTCTCTTTGTTACTCTAAGGGATGTGGTGGCCATTTTTCTGGTAAAAAAATAGTTTTTAAAATTTTGCAATGTGGTTTTAATTGGCCTACCCTCTTCAAGGATACCCATGAATTTTGTAAAGCATGTGAATGTTGTCAAAAATGGGAGGGATTATTATTGAGCTATAATATTGTGATTATTTTGTACTTAAATTCGAGTCAACAACATTTTATTTACTAGTAATTGAATGAGTTGGGCCTCAATAATTCAATTCTAACTCAATTAATAACAGCCTAATTTTATGATCTTAATCTTTAATTTATTTCATGAAATTGAGGAAGTTAAATGTTGTGCATATATGCATGTGACCATGCAAAATTTTCAAAGCTTTTGGCTTGACTCTTCCTTTAATATGGCCCCACACGGATCATATTTGGGTAATTTCCAATTCACACGAGCTTTGCAGCACGTTTTAGATGGCTTGTCTATAACATAGCAAAAATGCAAGCTCTTTCCGCAAATAGCACTCAACGGCATCAACATGTTTTTGAAGATCAATCCCTCAACACCTCACACTACAAATATCAAAAGCTTCTTGAAGGTGGACCCCACATGCATTGACTCTTCAACGAAGGTGTAGCAGCTTGACTACTTTACTTCACAATAGAGGACCACATTGATCCATTTACATGAAATGAACGGACGGACCAACTTTGTCTTCATTTGGAAGCATGCAAATCTCCAATTGGACCTTGTGGAAAGCACTTCATCCTGTCAAACCAATGAAAATTTAGATGGAAGTGGACCCTGCATGTTTGGCAATTCCACTTCACATGGAAGGAACGTCACACCCCTATGTCCCCTGCTTAAGATGCACAATAGCTTTTTGAATGCAACAGTTGCGTTAGTCTGGGAGTCAAATGAAAGTTTTCTTCATTTGGGTTTGCAAAAGTGGTTAACGACAAGCTCCATTTTTGGACGTGATACACTGGGGCACTTTAGAAAGGAGGAACAGGAAAAATAAAGAAGCAGGATAGACCAAAAGAAAAAAAAAGAGAGAAAAGACAGAAGCACCAGGCGAGAGGGAGGGGAAGAGAACGGACACTTGCTAGAGGGTTGTAGACTGGTTTTCGGCCAACTCCCAAGCTCCATCGTTCCTCACCTTTGATCACAAAAATTTGCTCTCCATAAGTTCTAGCTGTATTGTTTCATTTTCATTGCATTTACATTTAAACATTTCTCATTTAGTTTGCCTTAAATTCAGTCTTGTAATTCCGGCAACAAGTATCTGAATTTATTTTTGGTTGCTTTAAATCTCTCTTCAGTAAATTATATTCCAGCAGTCATTTTGGGTTACGTCAACGTGTTTCCATATTTATGTTGGGTTGTTTGGGTTTGTATTTTGGTTTTATCTCAATTGTATCGAATGAATTTAAGTAGTATAATTTTTTTCGGGTAGATTGAACTCTATGGAATAGAAAATAGTGGCCTTATGATGTGCACACATGGTGTTTGATGAAATGTCTCTTAGAACGTAAACTTCATGATCTTCCTTTTATTGCTTGGAATCATTGGATTAGATGACATTGATGAATGTGGTTTAGCTTCTTAAGCGAGGATAATCATAATTTAATCAATGCACATTCATCAATCTACTTAATGTATGGAAGTAATTGAAGTAGTGTCAAGGTGCATTAGAGCAAAACTTTCTTTGATGCTAGCTAAATATTTTTTATTCCCTACTCGTGTTTGACACATTATACTATTCATTTTTCTTGCATACCCTTTTGCACTCATCCACCATCTCATGCAAAAGGAAATGAGGGCAATTTTGATAATGTCCAAGAATCAATTCTCATTGTGAATATCATTGTAAATAGTCTTAGTTAATAATTTTCTTTTATTTTTGATAGTGAATGAATTTGAATATTAAACTGATTGTTCCTTGAGGAAATGACTTAGGGAGTCCCCTATTACTACATGATAGCTCTTATACTTCCAAATAATTCTTAAAACACTTTTGAAGGCAAGTCAAGTTTTTGGCACCATTTCCGAGGAACAGCTAGTTTAATTCAAATTCGTTTATTTTCTTTTCTCTTGTTTGGCATTTTGTTTTTGGATACTTTTTTTTAATTGCAATTTATTTTCTTCTCTAGTTGTTAAAACCATTACATTTTAGTGTCACTTATGTTTGATGTCCTGGGCTAGAGACAACAAAAGAAGGTTGTAGCGCATGAATTAAAGTTCAAGTAGTAGTGTGCCAAGTATTGAGTTGGATTCTAGTTTTGATTCTGATTTCGAGACTGAATTAGAAAATTCTTTCTTTGATGACATGGCTGAACAAGCTCCTAGGACACTTAAGGATTATCTACAGCCCAGACGAACCACACAACCATCTTGCATTATCTTGCCTGAGCATGCACATAATTTTAATATCAAACATTGCATTATCTTGCCCTATGCACTACATTCATGCATAGGGTCGTCACTGATGAGGTGATTAGATTACGTCTTTTTCCTTTTTCATTGAAAGACAAAGCTAAGGCGTGATTTAATTCTCTTATGCCCAACTCCATTACTAGTTGGTCTAACATGGAAAAAGAGTTCGTACACAAGTATTTTCCCTTACAGAGAACTCAATCTTTGCAGGAACAAATTAGTCAATTCATACAGAAAGCGGATGAGACCTTCCATTCAAGCTAGGAATGGTTCAAAGAGCTAGTCAACATGTGTCCTCATCATGGGTTCGAGTCATGGCAGTTGGTAAATTACTTCTACATTGCTTTGACCCCTGAGTCGAAGTAATTTGTTCATACCATGTGCACTGGGGAATTTTTCCATAAGGAGCCTAAAGATGCTCTTAGCTTCCTTAATTATTTGGCCAAGAATGTTCAACAATGGAATACAAGGGTCAATAGAAAACCAAGTGCAACTCAACCATTGAGAGCAATAAGTGGTGGAGGGCGGCATGAGCTAAAAGATGATATTGATGTCCAGGCACGGTTGGCTACTATCGTTAGAAGGTTGGAAGTCATGGAATTGGCAAAAGAGAAAACAGTGAATAAGGTTCAGGAAGTGTGTGCTCTTTGTGCCGATACCAGTCATAAAACTTTAGAGTGTCCCGTTTTGCCAATGTATCAAAATGGTGATGTAGAACAGCCTCAAGGTGTAAATTGGTTTAGTCAACCCTAGAATCCACCAATGTCAAACACCTATACTCCAGCATGGTGAAATCACTCTAATTTTTCATGGAGAAATGACCAAGGACAATCAAGTCAAACAGGCGCACTCCCTTATAGCAATTTTCAGCAATTTCCCATGACTCAGTATCAGTAGCCTTTCCAACCTCCTAAGAAGTCACTGGATGATACAATTGCTCAAATGGCTGCCACCTTCCAGCAATTTATGGCAGGCCAAAATTCAACCAATGCTCAGAACTGTCAGGCTATCAATGAAATCAAAAGCACCCTTAGCAAAGTGATGACTACTCTGAACACCTTGGAGAATGGTAAATTTCTAGCTCAAGCTCAACCCAACCCACAAATGCACAAGCAGTGGCAAGTACATTCAGTTGAAAATGAAGACCTCAAACTAGTGAAAGAGGTAATTACATTGAGGAGTGGTAAGCAGATTGAGCAAGCAGATGTTCTTGAACTAGCTGGATCAAGGTAATCAGTTGAAGATGATTGTGAGTCTAAACAACGTACCAAGGTCTTGGAAAATGCAACGAAACCACCCAATGCACAAGTTGACTCAAGTGGGAACCAATAAAAAGAGAATGAGCCTATGGGTCAGGACATTGAGGATTTGAATAAGGAATATGTGCTTGCGGTACCATACCGTCAGAGATTATTATCGACTACCAAGAGTAGACAACAAAAAAGAAATTTTGGAGGTGTTCAAGCAAGTAAAAATCAACATTCCATTGTTGGAGGCCATTTAGCAAATTCTCTCTTATGTTGTTGGAGGTCATTTAGCAAATTCCCTCTTATGCCAAGTTCTTGAACGAACTAATCACAGTGAAGAGGCAATTGAATGAAAAGAAAAAGGCATTTCTAACGGAACAAGTGAGTGCAATAACTCAGCATGAAACTTCTCCAAAGTATAGAGATCTGGGCTCCCCTACAATTTACATCATGATTGGTGAATCCCAAATTGCTAGAGCTTTGTTGGATTTGGGCAGTAGTGTGAATTTGTTGCCTACTCACTCTATGAGCAACTTGGTTTGGGAGAATTGAAGGCAACCACAATGATGCTCTAGTTTGCCGATAGATCAATTAAAAAGCCAAGAGGAGTTGTGGAAGATGTGCTTGTGCAAGTTGATAGGTTTTACTACCCAGTTGACTTTGTGATTTTGGATATGCATCAGTCAAGTGCCAACAGTTCTCAAGCTCTTGTCATCCTTGGGAGGCCATTTCTAGCTATATCAAATGCCTTGATCAACTGTAGAAGTGGCATCCTAAAGCTCACTTTTTGGAACATGGCACTTGAGTTAAACGTTTTCAATGCATGCAAAATGTCGGACCACTTTGACGACACAAGTGACTTGAATGCTATGGAGGGTTTGACACCAACAAAAATCATTTGCTCAACCCTCCCCTTTTTAGATGATGAGTATATTTTTCAAACTTCCAAGTTTTTGCTTATGAGGAAACTGACCATGCTAATGAAAATTTTCTTGAGGTGTTTGATTGGGTTGCAAATTTCTCTTCACCACTAGAGGTACGAGCTGCAAGTGCAAGATGGCAACCCCAATTTGAGATTCTACCGCCAGCAGACATATTTAAATCGTCAAAGGAAGAAGTTCCCTAGCTAGAACTGAAACCACTTCCTGAGGATTTAAAATATGCATTCTTTGGCCCCGGAGGAGGCACCTTCCCTATGGTGATCTCTTGAAAATTAAATCAGAAAGAGGAAGGCCTTCTGTTCGAAGTGTTAAGGAAGCATCGAGGCGCAATTGGATGGACCATAGCCGGCATCAAAGGAATCAATGCTACTATCTGCACTCATAAAATCCACCTGGAGGATGATGCCCGACTAGTTAGAGATGCTCAACGTAGGCTAAACCCACCATGAAGGAGGCTGTCAAAAAGGAAGTGCTCAAATTGCTTACTGTGGGTATCATCTACCCTATCTCAGACAGTAAGTGGGTAAGCCTAACTCAAGTGGTACCAAAAAAATCTAGTTTGACTATTGTTAAAAATAATAAAAATGAGTTGATTCCAACTAGAATGGTTACTGGCTAGAGAATGTGCATTGATTATAGAAAACTTAATTCAACCAGTAGGAATGATCATTTTCCTTTACAATTTTCAGATCAAATTTTAGAAAGAGTGGCTAGTAATGCATATTATTGTTTCTTTGATGGATACTCTGGTTATTATCAAATCATTGTAGTGCCTGAGGACCAGGAGAAAACCACTTTCACCTGTCCTTTTGGCACATTTGCTTTTACTAGAATGCCTTTTGGTTTATGTAATGCCCCAACCACTTTTTAGAGATGCATGATTAGTATTTTTTCTGACATGATTGAAGATACTTGTGAAATATTCATGGATAACTTCTCTGTTTTTGGGAAATCTTTTAAAAATTGTTTGCATAATTCGGCACGTGTTCTTCAGAGATGTGAGGAAAAAAATCTTTTACTTAATTGGGAGAAATGCCAATTTATGGTTACTCAGGGCATTGTCTTGGGACATATTGCTTCCTCGGAAGGTATAAAGGTCAACAAGGAAAAAATTGAATTGATATCTAAACTTCCTATCCCTAGGACGGTTAAAGATATTCATTTTTTTCTTGGCCATGCTGGCTTTTATAGGCAGTTTATTCAAGGGTTCAATTTTATTGCAAAACCTTTGTGCACTCTTTTATAAAATGACATTGAATTTGTTTTGACTAATGAGTGCCAAAAAACTTTTGATATCCTTAAATAATCGATTACCACCACCTCTATTATGCAACCCCCGCAATGGGACATTCCCTTTGAAATTATGACTGATGCAAGTGATTATGCGTTGGGTGCTGTGTTGGGTCAACATGTGGTTAATAGACCTTCTGTGATTTAGTATGCCAGTAGAACGTTGAATGATGCCTAGAAAAATTACACTACTACTGAAAAATAATTGCTTGTGGTGGTTTTTGCACTTGATAAATTTTGGGTTTACATTATTGGTTCTCCTGTTACTATTTTCACTGACCACTCTGCTTTGAAGTATTTGTTAGCTAAGAAAGATGCCAAACCACGCTTAATCTGCTGGATTTTACTACTTCAAGAGTTTAACATCAACATTAAGGACAGGAAAGGAGTTGAAAATGTGGTACCTGACCACCTCTCTAGATTTTCATCATCCTCTTCTTCAAATGTCAGCCTTCCTCTTGATGATAGTTTCCCATATGAGTAGCTCTTTGTGATCTATATAGCTCCTTGGTTTGCTGACATAGTTAACCATTTGGTGACTAAGTGAATGCCTTCTGAATGGTCAACCCGTTTCTATTTGAGGTAAGAAATTTCAACTTTGATGACACTTATCTTTTTAAATATTGTCTTGACCAATTGATTCGAAGATGCATTTCCGATTATGAGTTTTCTTCAGTATTAAGATTTTGTCATATGGGTGCATGTGGTGGTCATTTCTCAGCAAACAAAACGGTGGCAAAAATTTTACAAGGCGATTTTTATTGGCCTTCCATGTTTAAGGACTCTTACAATTTTTGTAAAGCATGTGAATCTTGTCAAAAGTTGGGATCCATTAGTAAAAGAAACATGATGCCCCTTTCCCCTATTCTTACTTTAGAAATCTTTGATTGTTGGGGAATAGACTTTATGTGACCTTTTCTGGTTTCCTTTGGAAACACATAAATTTTATTGGCTGTGGACTATGTTTCAAAGTGGGTTGAGGCCATCGCTTGCAAAACCAATGACCATCATGTTGTGCTAAAATTTTTACAATCTTTGTTTGCTCGATTTGGCATGCCCAAGGTTATCATTAGTGACGATGGTTCTCATTTTTGCAACAAACCATTTTCTACACTTGTAGAAAAATATGGTATCACACTTCGGGTTTCCATCCCCTATCACCCCAAAACAAATGGACAAGCTAAATTGACAAATAGAGAAATAAAAATCGTTATGGAGAAAACTATAAATCCTAATAGGAAAGATTGGTCGATTAAGCTTCTTGATGCTTTGTGGGCCTATAGGACAGCTTTAAATCTAATCTAGGAATGTCTCCTTATTGATTAGTTTATGGCAAAGTTTTTCATTTACCGGTTGACATTCAGCATCGAGCTTTGTGGGCCATAAAACATGTTAACTTGTCACTTGATGAAGCTTCAGGCTTGAGAAAATTGCAGATCAATGAATTGGATGAAGCCTTCCAGAATGCTTATGACAACGCTCAACTGGTAAAGGAGCACATGAAGATTCAGCATGACAAACACATCCATCCCAAGCATCTCACACTTGGCCAGGAAGTTCTTCTTTATAACTCTCATTTGCATATTTTTCTTGGTAAACTGAAATCCCATTGGATTAGTCCATATGTCATAACAAAAATTCATTCTCATGGGGCAAATGAAATTCAGAATCCTAAGACTAATACATCATTCATTGTTAATGGTCAGTGTCTTAAGCCTTTTATTTCCACTAATAACCAAGGTGTTGAAACTCGTTTTGTCCAGAAGCCTTATGACCCCTGAATGCCATCTCTTTTGTTGTTTCTTTTTTATTTTACTGTTTTGTTTTATTTTGCTTGTTTAAATTTATGCATTGTTTGCTTGCATTTAAATTGTTTTTCTTTTTTTCCCTGTTAGCAGTGAGGACAATGCATTATTTAATTGGGGGGGAGCGAATTGGAATTTGAAATCATGTGTTGTCATGTGTTTAGGTTGAATGGGTAAAGTGCTGATTCATAGTTTGATACTGATTGTTATTGAACTTTGTTAATGCATGATAGACAAATTTTCCTTCATAAGCACATGGCTTTGACACTAATGAATCATGAATAGTGATAGAACTTCTCTAATATTTAAGTTTGGAAGCATGCTGGTAACGGACCTCAGCTTGGATAGCGTGAGCACTACCAGAAGGATGTAGTCAAGTGCCTGGAGCCAATTCCAGACTTGTTGATGGATGAGCAGTGAGACGTGAGAAGAATTTTCTTCTCAGCAATGCCCAAGATGCGCAACGTGCACGAGAACGCTAGGATGACGTAAGGGCCTATTTTAAATGGGTTCCTTGATAAGGATAGGTAAAAAATTTTAGGGCTTTAGTCAAAATTTTAGGGCGTTAAGAAAATTTTAGGACCTTAAACAAATTTGTAGTACATTACGATAAACCTTAGGGCCTTAAGCAAATTTCGAGGACGAAATTTATTTTGAGGGGTGATTGTGATATCCGCTCCTTCTTCCTTCTTCTTTACGTACGTGCCTCGATCCACGTGTCAACCTTCGGTCAATGTGCCGAGCCTCTTCCTACGTGTTGAACTTCGGTCAGCATGCCGAGCCTCGTTCTACGTGCTGAGTTTCAGTCTACGTACTGAGTCTCGATCTACGCGTAGAGCTTTATCCTAAGCGTTGTACCTCGATGGCGTATCCCGGAAGTTATCTACCGAATTTCAAAGTAAGATATTTTATAGTCTACGGATATTTGAAGTATTATGGAAATATCTATAGGAGATATTTCTAGTATTATTAGATAAGCTTGCTTTTAATATTTTAATGGGTTCTGAAAATATTATAATTGTGGATAATTACTTAAGTTAAATATTTTAGTTGTTTTAAGATATTAAGAGGTTTAACTTTACGTTGAAAACTCTTATTTAATTTAAGTAGTTTTATACTCTCTGAGTAATTAATGATGCTTTATCATTTTAAATAATGATGAATAAATATTATTTTATAAACCTTAGTTTATAAAATAATATTCTATCTTAATTCCTCTTAGTGTTTTATTTAAGTGTTTATGTAATTTAATTGGTTTATTACTCTTTGAGTAATTAACGATACTTTATCATTTTATATAATGATGAAGAGGTATTATTTTATAAACTCTAGTTTATAAAATAATATTCTATCGAAATTCCTCTCAATGTTGTATTTAAGTGTTTTAGTAATTTAAATGATTTATGCACTTTGATTAATTAATGATAATTTATCATTTTATATAATGATGAATAAATATTATTTTATAAACCTCAGTTTATAAAATAATATTCTATCTTAATTCCTCTTAGTGTTGTATTTAAGTGTTTTATTAATTTAGATGATTTTACCCTCTCTGAGTGATTTAACGATACTTTATCATTTTATATAATGATGAAGAAATATTATTTTATAAACCTTAGTTTGTAAAATAATATTCTATCTTAATTCCTTTTAGTGTTATATTTAAGTGTTTTATTAATTTAGATGGTTTTACCCTCTCTGAGTGATTTAACGATACTTTATCATTTTATATAATGATGAAGAAATATTATTTTATAAATCTTATTTTGTAAAATAATATTCTATCTTAATTCCTCTCAGTGTTGTATTTAAGTGTTTTATTAATTTAAATGATTTTATCCTCTTCGATTAATTAACGGTGCGTTATTATTTTAAATAATGATGAGGAAATATTATTTTATAAACTTTAGTTTATAAAATAATATTCTACCTTAATTCCTCATAGTGTTTTATTTAAAATGTTTTATTTAAAATAAAACACTTACGCGTTTTCAAATCAGTGTTTAAACTCATCGTTAGATCGTTTGAGGATTCCGAAGCGTAGGATTGAAGATAAATACCCAGGCCCCTACCCTTTTCCCTTCACTTTTTCCTTTTTCCTTTTTCTTCTTTCTCTTTCCTCTCCTTCTCTTCGTGCTCGACGTGAACCGGTTTCTCCTCCACCATAACCTTTCGGTCTAAGCTCCAACCGGCGCCACCTCCGGCCACCGTGCCTCACCTCCCTCACCGGCGAACACAACCTCACTGGTGGTGAGCTACACCGGCCACCGATTCTCTCTCCTTCTCCCTCCAAAGAAATGGGTCTTAAGGCTTTTTCCTCCTCTTTGGACCACCATACACGGCCAAACCGGCCACAAAGCACCACCATTGGAACCACCATGTCAAGGGCTTCCTCCACATGTCCTTCTTTCTCCCAAACTCTCTCTCTTTCTCCAATGGGTCTCCACACACACACATTCGGTTGCACCACCGTGCACCACCGTACACGGCCACCCGTGGTGTTTCACCACCACCACTTTGTTCCTCTCATCACCATGAACTTCCCCAAGAAATTCCATGGCCAACGGAGCTATGTAGAGCTCTCACTCTCCCTCACTCTCCAAGGCCGAAAATGGCTTCAAACGGCTGATCCGCCGCCGTTAGCCACCATACGACCACCACCTCGCTACCACAACTCCACCACATGTTCCTCTACCTTTCCCTAGCTTGCCATGAAGTTCTATGGCATTTCGCTACCTCAAGCCTCCTCCCACCATTCGGTTTTACTGTTCACAGCTTGATGCCGCCGTGCTCTGCCACCTTTGACCACCACGAGGCCACCGTGAGCCTTCCAAGGCCACGCCTAGCTATTCTCAAGCCCAAACTACCACTTTTTGTGGTGGATAGCCACCATACGCGGTGTTACCGCCATGTACGCTCCTCCGACGCATATTTGTGACGAGTAGCGAGCGACGCACGGGTTATCCCATCGATGGTATAACCCTCTATCCCTAGTTATTTACGTTTAAAGTAGTTAGTTGGTTGGTTTGTGGACTATGTAGTTAGTATTTGTGGAGTTCACTGCGTAGTTGTGAAGTGAAGTGTAGTTGTGAAGTGTTGGGCTTGATTGTGTAGTATTGTGGACTGTGCTGTGCAGTATGGGCGTGAGATGGATGCCGTAGTTGTGATACGGCATGTAGTGTATTCTGTGTAATGCAGCGACGCATTGTGTGACGTGTGCTGTAGTGATGTGTGGCGTAGAAGGAAGGGAGTATATGTGGAGTGTACTCCGTGTTGTATGGCGATGCACCGTGTGACGTGCATCGTGATGATGAGTGTTGTAGCAAAAGGAGTACGCGTGGCGCGTACTCCATGTCGCGTAGCGATGCACCGTGAGGCGTTCATCGTAGCGATGTGTGTTGTAGTATGGATGGACAAGAGTACACGTGAGTGTACCCTGTACCAGGTCGGGATACACCGAATGGCGTGTCACGAAGGGTTGGATGGCGTAATAGAGAAGTGTGGAGCGTATGGTGTACTGTCGGGAACTGTGTAACAGTGTCCCAAAGTTATGGTGAAGTGGTTGTAGTCCAAGGTAACGGGTATTACCTTGAGGTTGCCTTGTGACTGAAAGTATAAGGAAGTGATGGAGAAGTATCAGAGCGTGCAGCGGAAGCATGATGAGTATCGTGACGTGACTCGAGATCAGTCTTGAAATGCGTGACGTAACAGAGGTGCAATTGTGGATGTAGTCCTCTCCCATCAAGTGTTGGGATGAACTTGTACAGAGTTGGGAAGTAGGAAGAATCCTATCAACCGGGTCTGAGCAAGTTGGTATCGGAGTATGGAGCTTGTTTATACAAGCAAGTGCTCAGTGGAGCTATAAGTTGCTCTTAGGTGATAAAAGAGGATGAGATGCAGGTGTCTCTGGCAAGACACGTGTACCGGACAGGTTTACCATATGTAATGGGTAATCTGTCTTGATCATGCTTACATGGTATTTTAGCCCGAGAGTTGGCTGACTTGATGTAGCCTGAATGAATGGGAAGGAGGATGTAGTATGGGCTAGGATACGTGAAGGTGGTATGGGTAAGTTGTCTAAGGTTGGGACGCATGACTCTGTCGGTCGGAATCATGCGTCAGATTGTGGAATTAGAAGAACGAAATGGAGGTCTTAGTGTCTTAACCCTAAGGTGAATCACAAGGGTTCGCTTTAAGGAATAAGACCTGGAAGGTTTTAGTATAGTCAATGGCACATGAGAGTCCAGGAATGGACGGAGAGTGTTCCAAGTGAGGCGTAGTTCTATTTTTAGAATAGTTTCTTATGCATTAGATAGATGATGATGTAAGGTTATGTGTATGCATGTAGGTTGCCATCTAACAAACACACGAATGGACTGCATGGAATGAGTATGGCATGAAGTCCAAGTAAGTATTACGTTCATACTCTTCTAAGAGTTTTTATGTATAGAAAAGAAGAAAAAGATGAAAGCTTTTATTAAAAAGAAAAGGAAACGTAAGTTTTCAAGTATAAGTATGTAGCGGCCTTCCTTGGCAGCCCCTCTTTACGCACCCAAAGTATGTACGTGTATGCATGTGAATGGATGCTATATGTAGTACGTATTGTATGTATGTTCATGAAAAGGAAACAAAATGAAGCCTTAAAAGACGTAAGAACCGTTAAGAAATGCAAGGACCGAAATCGTAAGAAAAGAAAGAAGAGAAAACAAGATTTTTCCTAAAATAACTCTCTTTCCCAAAATGATTCTTTTCAAACTCTTTTAAACAGTTTCTTCTTCAAAGAAAAGAAAGAAACTGGTTTTCTCATGAAGAGACTTCTTTTAAAAGGACTTTTACAAAACGGAAGAGAGAAAACCATTTCTTAATTAAAACTCTTATGAAGCGAAAGAACTGAAGAAACGTAAGAACCGTAAGAAATGTAAGAGACATAAGGACTGAAATGAAAGAATGGAATGTAAAGGAAAGGAAAGGAAAGGACTATAAAGGAAAGAATGGACTGGACTGAATGGATGATGTATGAAGATACATAACGGCCACATGGACTGAAAAGGAATGGTACCAAATGAATGGACTGTAAAGGGGCAGATTGCAATGCCGGGTAAGTAGTACTGGTAGTGCACCCAGTGCTACACCCTGACGGAATGGATTCTCAAACCCGTGGCCATGGGCGGAATCAGGTCCAAAAGACTGCTAACCCCAGCACACGGGACGTAACAGTGTGCTATGGGCCAAATGAAAGTGAAAAGAAAGAACGGATGCATGTTAAGAAATGAATGCATGTATGTATGGATGAACGGAATGCATGAACGAACGTAAGTAAGGAAAGATGAACGAATGAATGCATGTATGCACGGATGTATGTATGTAAAAAGAATGAATGCATGAAGACATTCTTTAAAAAATGAAGGCAGCAAAGCATGTGGAACTGTTTTAAAGAAGAAAGCACGTTTATAAAGAAAAACCCCACCTCGCAACGTTTTAAAACAAAAAGAAAGACGTATGCATGCTAAGTACGCTATGTATGTATGGAATGATGAATGCATGACTGAAAATCTATATTATATTTTAACTGTATGAAGTAATGCTTACGAGTCATTGACTCATTTTAGTTTTATGTGTGCCCTCCCAGGCGCAAGATGAGCATGACAGGACAGGACGGGCACAACCAAAGGGGGAAGAGGACGAAGGCCTAGGCAAGATGTTTTTATATAAGAACTTAAATTATGAAAGTTAATGTTTTCTGCTAAGTCTTTTAATAAAGAAAAATGAATTTTATTTATAGCATGGAAATCTTTTGTATCCTGGCATGAATGGAAAATGAAAGAAAAGGAATAGTAATTCCCGTCGATTTTTATCAAAATCGATATGAAAAGGACCCACCATAAGGACGAGTGTTACACATACAAACATAAAATATAGTTTCCCTTACCCATTACACATACACAAAAAAACTGATAGTAAGTTAAGAGTTAACTTACCTTGTTTGTTGCGTTCAAGGAAAAAAAAGTGCGAAACACGAGGAACTGTAAGAGGATATTCTAAAAGTTAGAAATTTAATTACTAACAATTATAAATGTGTAAAAGAGACAACTTAGAGTAAAATTACCATTTTACTCTCTACATGTGGGAAAATGACTATTTTAACCCTAACTTAAAGATTTCACATCCTAATTCCAAAAATTTCCAAAATTTACATTCCTCATGTAAATTTTGTCCTAAACTCAAAAACAACTCAGAAAAATTTAAAACAAATCACAACTATGAAAAACACACTATGGCCAAAAATATTCATAGGCCATTTCTCTTTATTTTTGTTGCAATTCTTTCCAACCTCAAAACTCATGCTTAAATCAAAATTTTCCCACAAACATCTTCCAATCCTAAGTTTAAAACCATACTTAAAGCATCCATTTAGAAAAAACTTATAATCAACACCAAACTTTTTTTTCTAAAAAGATCTAAATACTTGAATCACAAGCTTTGTCCCTAAATCAAAACATCTCCAAGAATTTCAAAAAAAATCAAATATTACTTCTAACATATTCATAACATCATCCTAAAATCAACCATGCTTTAAATCATCAAACTAAAGTCACCAAAATCACAAAATAACACTTGGAGTTTTTGGTTTTACACATAGTCCAAAAACAGAAAGTTTTTCTTAACTAGTTTTGATAAATCTCTTGATCAATGGCTTAAGAAGGTGATATCTTTGAAATAAAGCATCACATGGTTTACAAATGTGTCCTAAAGAATATCCAACCATCAAAATTAAAATCACATGGCTAAAACTCAATAAAACATGGATCTAACCCAAAAACATCAAATCTTAGGCCAAACCGAAATTCTCTTGGATAGAAAAATCATATCTTTCAAACTAATGCTAAATATCTTCAAACTAACATCCTAACATGAAAATAAGAGACTTAGGATCATCATAGAAAAATATCAAAGCCATTAGAGTAAGATCAAACCACGAAATATTCAAACTTTCTCCAAATAAAAACTGTTTTTCCACTTCCAGTTTTCAAGTTTCTAGATCTTAGAAAATCTGTCATCAAAAGCTTTATTCATGAAACAAAACTTCAATTAACACTCTTAAACACATGCTAACAACACTCCATAAAATTTTCGGACCAAGATATGTCCATTAGCTTGGTCAAAAATTTCAAAACATAACATACTCTCCAGTTTCACGCCCAGAATGACCTTTCCATGGTTAAAAATACTTTTTCCTGACCAAATGACCATGGAATGATACGAATAATACATCTACAGAAACTATACTCAAATAGGAACAACTTTGATGAAGGAGTCATTGTGTGAAAATACTTAAAAAGGGTCAAAAACCTCTACGCAAAAACACACAGAAATCTGCCCGAGAGAGCTCTTTTGGGTTTCTCTCTAAGAACGGGGTGAAGAAGTGATGAAAGGGAAGTAAGTGTGACTTGCACGACTCAAGACTTCTGTATGGGGAAGATATGGACCTGAATGACCATTGATTGGAGGTAGATATGTGACATAAAGTGGAGAATAGTGAAGGGAGAGGACAGCCTGCGGAAGCTGTGAGGTAAGGGGGTTGATGGGGTGGGTTTCTCCACCTCATCAAGGCACTATTGGGTGCAGCCAAGGGCAGTGAATGGTCTGCCATGTGGGGGAGGAAACTTCTCCAAGAATTCTTGCCAAGGTGGCCAAATTCGTGGGCCTTGGTGGGCCTCAACCAAGTGGACTTCAATTTGGGGTTTAAAGGGGGTTTGGTTAGGGTTTGAGATGCTATTAAGCCCAAATCCAATTTTTCTTAGCCCAATCAAATTTCCAAGGTTTAAAATGTTGGATAAAGATGTCATAATAAGAATTTGAGAAATTAATAGCATGTGGAAGTGATTTAATCAAGTGATTAAACACAATGCTATAAATTGGATCAAAAAGGGTTTGAAGGCCAACTTTAGGGTTTGGGGAAACTATTTAGGGTTTCGGTTTCAACCAAGTTTTTTGGGGTTTCAATTGGATTCTAACCATTTAGGGTTTCACTAGGGCTGAAACCCTCTTTGATCTGGCTCAATTTGGTTGATCAGATGAAAAAGGTTCTGCTTAGGTGACATGATCTCACACCTTGGTTTCCTTCACAAATACATCTAATGGTTTTTCTTTGTGCCAAGTATCTCATACTTATCACTATGTGTGGCTAAGATCTTGCCAAGTGTCCAAATAAAACTTCTCTAACCTAATTTGGATATTCCACACTATGATTTTGAAAACACTACACTTAGTACGCTTATCGAGGTTACTATTCACTCAAAAAAAAGGTAATAAACTTATTACTGAAAAATCCTAAATATTCATATTAACCTACAGTAAAAACCGTTTACCAAAACTCAACCCCGAAGTACCCCTATAAATAAATTCACAATTTCGAACAGTTGTTTCGTCCGAAATTATGAAATTTATTGGGCCATAAAATCCTAAATATTCAACTGCGTCTATTGGTGTAGACTATAACGTATTCTAACACTTCTAACTACCTCCAATAACTAAAATCACATTTCTGGCACCATAGTGAGTGATAACACTAACTATGTTGACAGACTAAAATCTATGCAATTAGTCGATTCGTAAAAACTTACAGAGTTTTCACGAGGCTCCTAAAGTCTATAGAAATTTCACCATTGAATTTCTAGCGGGTTGTTACAAAATCGATCGGAAACAATATTCTAAATTATTAGATTGATCCTTGTAACCGAAGTCATTTTTCATATTTCTTTATTTTATCATTTTAGTTGTATTATGTTACTTTCAAAATCTTCACCTTAGTAATTTTATCTTCTATTCATTGTACATACCACCACTTTTATTTTCTCTTTATAAATATCTTCCACCATTGCATGACTTTGATTTTAAGCACACTTTCCTTGATAAGACAATCTAGGAATTTTATTCCTAATTATTACGCAACATCCTCCTACACTTGGGATAGCCTTTGTGCTGCTTGTTTTGGAGCTAGTCAATTGACTGAGTGCCTTCTTGTATGTATAGTAGAGATGGAGTCCCTTCCTAACTAGAACAGTTATATTTTTATGAACGTATGAAGGACTCTGAGAGTCTCTTATAGATAAATGTTTGAATAGAATGTCTATCAAGTGTTCCTTTATTAAATTAGAAATTTAGAGTACACGTGTCATGTTCATGTTGATCGCATATTACTAGAAAAAAAATAAAAAAATAAGAGGAGAAAGAAAGAAAAGGAAGAGAGACAGGTATGTACGTAGCGATTCCACCCTTCCCAGGGCGAGGTTGTTACAACATCATACTAGAAGGAGAATGCCTCATGGGGATTGGGGTGGAATGAAGTCATATTTGGCCTCACTTGATAGTCTAGATATGGGATTCCCCATCATATCTCATGTTGGTGTCTTCGAGTTGGTTGGCCAAGTAGAGCAGATTCCCTGGTGCAATAAGTCTCTATGTATGTGTGTCTATAAGCAAATAAGAGTCAACTTGGTGAACAAATGCTATGTGCAAAGACTATGAGCAAATATCTATGTGACGAGTAGCCGTGTGGTGAAGGAATGTTACTTGGCCGAAATTGGTCAATTATTGGTTTTTATAGATTTTCTACTTATATGAAGACGATTAAGTCCTCGCCATAATACTACTAATGCATTTTTTTTTACCTATTTTGCATAAAGAGAACGCAATGCCCCAAGAGGGTGATTCCTCATTATGCCTATTTATATATATATGTTTTCACTAAGAGTGTGATTTCTCATCAGTTTTTTATGATGCACATAATTATAAGAATGAGGGTGATTCCTCTCTAAGCCTATACATGCTTTTCCCATGTTTACATGAAATGTTTTCATAGCATCATTGGTAGCATTATGTCTCATTAGTAGTCTTATCATAGCCGCCTAACCAACCTATCGTTTCATTCTGAAGACCATAGACTTTCATGTTGGTATAAACCCTAGCATAAGGCTAGAGGAAGAAGAGTCTATCTCGCTTTAGTCCTGATTAAGGAGACTAGGAACTGTATTAGCTCCTGAATAGCTCTTGTACTAGCTATAGCTATCTTGTGCCTCTCGTAGGATGTACAGTACAGGGCCCAACACTTATTTGTAATCACTCTACAACTTATGGAGACTAACTTTATGTACTTTGGACTACGTAATGTTTCGAGGTTAATGGTTGGCAAGAAGTCCCTTTCTATAAAGTTTAGTGTCCTAGTACTTACTTGTCAACATTGTCACTACAAGTTGTTCTATTTAAATTCTATTGCAATATTGTAATTGAATGTCTTACAAGTGTGCTTCCCTCTGGATTACCACAAACCTAAATTTCCATTGGGGTGTTGATTGATCGGCCAACATTGTTGGCACCACGGAACGTCACTTGGTCTTTCATGAGGGACGGGGGTGCCACATTAGAATTTTCCCATTTGGCAATTACAGCAAACATTCTTGGCTCCAACCACGTTGAAACATCAATAACAATTTTTATAACTAGAATACACAAAAGATTAAGGATGCATGGGCATTTAATGCATGGGCATTTAACAATTTTTATAACTAGAATAACAATTTTTGGCATTTAATGCCAAAAAGCCATAGAGGCACATCCAGATCTAACGGTTGTGAGGGTAGAGTAAATGCCTTTTTAATGTAATGCATATAGACTACCTTGCTTATTTCTTATGGTGATAGTGGTTCACGTAACCCTATCCTTGATCATGAACTAAAAGAGGTCTATCAACACAAACTTTATGTAAATCAAGTGCACCATATGTAGAATGTAAGGTAGTATCACCAATGTGAGGTATATGGAGACATGTCCCATCACCCACCATCACTTGGTCAAAAATAGTCTATTATTGGAGATGATAAGCATACTTTGACTAATTTTCATTTGGGAGTTAACTCTCTATACAATTAATTTCATTTGTTTGGCCATTACTCATTAGGGCTGTTGTGGCATTTACGGCCTGTGCAAGAGGTTTGGTGGCATTATTAGCATAAAAGCAGTTATACCATTACCAGGATTTTATTGTAGAATGGCATGGCAACATTAGAGTGGGGAGAATGGTTTCCTTGAGTGGCAACTAGGGTTGTCAAATATTGGCACAACCCATGAACCGACTTCTAATTATAGGGTTAGAGTTGAGCATAATCAGGTCTAGGTCAATTCCAGTTGATATGAATTTGACCCAGTTAATATTCGGCTCAAGTTGTGTCAATCCGTGGGTTTTTTGGCGTGACCCAATTAGCCAAAAGAAGAAAATGATATTCATGTTATTAGAGTCAATTTACATTGTTTGGGCCATGGGACACCATGGTCAACTCATACACAATTGACCTGCTATAAATTATTATAAATCTTTTCTTAAAGTTTTATTGTATAGCTTTTTCTCTTGTTATCCAATAGTAAGGTAGGTGGTAGGCCCCAATAATTTGGCCTGTCTACCAAATCCTTCCAACTCACAAGAGCAATGGGTGGCAGGCAGGCAAGTACCTAATAAATTAATTTAAAGCATGTGGGTATTGGGTATGGTTTCAACCCGCCTGCATTTTACCTGCACACTCACATTCAAACTATGAAACAAAAGAACCTTAACATCCTATCATTTTTTCCATCTCGTTCTAGGGTTGCAATCGAACCGAGTCGAGTCGAATTCAAATAAGGGTATTCGAGCTCGATTAACATGTTTCCTCATTCAAACCTAACTCAAGCTCGAATAAAACTTGAATATCCTTATCTGAATTCAATTTGTTAACCATTAATGTTGTTCGAATATGGCTCAAGTTCGACTAAAAATAAACAAAAAGACTTGAGCTCAAGATCAAACTTGATTTTTTAATTTTGAATTTTTGAATCTTATCTTTTGATTAATAACAAAATTTTAAATTTTACCAAAAAAAAAAAAAAAACTCAAACCATTTAACTATTCAACCAAATAATTTTGATTCAAAATTCTTATGGTATAACTTTTTTTTATAAAAATAACTTATAGTTATAAATAAAAAGAATAGTACATAAGATAATTAATGGACTAAACTAAACTGTATAATACATATAGATAATATAATAAATCAATAGCTAAAGTTGTATGATTCTTAAAAGCATTCCGATTATCATAAATAATTCAAAATGGTGTATAAAGGAGGGGAATGTTTTTTTCTAGTATGAAAAATGGCGAGATAGTGGTCCATTAATTGATGACATGCAATTAGTGGGTCAACCTCTGCTTAAATTCGAGGATTGTAAATTACCTAACAGTTGGGATGTGGCTTTGTTTGCGAGCTTAGTTGGATAGGACAATGTGGATGGTATCTTAGAGGCTTTTAAATATGGCAAGCTAGGCTTGGATGTGTTGATTTGGACAAAAAATGAAGATGGACATTTTTCAACTAAGTTGACTTGGGATTGTACTCGTATCAAGGGCTCCAATTTTGAATGGCATACATGGATGTGGCACAAATGGCTTCCTCTAAAAATGTCTATTACTATGTGGAAGATATGGAACATGGCTTTGAGTGTGGATGATCACCTTTGTCGTATTGGTATTCCAATTGTTTCCCAGTGTGATTGTTGTGATGAAGGCCATTATGAAGATCAAAATCATGTGCTTTTTGAATGAGAATTTGCAAGTAAGGCATGGCATTCTTTTGGAGCTTTATTTGGTGTTCCGCTTGGCCGTACCTGGAAGGAAACTGTCTGGTTTGGCAATGCGAAGTCGTCAACTCAAGTGGGATTAATATTGAGGATTTTACCATGCTCATCACATGGAGACTTTGGAGGAGAAGATGTTTCGCACGTATGTAGGGACTTTAAATCTTTTACTGATTTAATGCATGGCATTCATTGGTGGATTGGACTTCTATGTCGTGATATGCATAAAGTTTCAAGTCTCTCCTGATTTGATATGCAGATACTAAAATGTTTGCAAGTATCGACCATGATCCCTCTAGCTCGTCACTATAAAGTAATTGATGGAAATGACCAACGACCGGATGGTTTAAATTGAACACAAACGGTAGTAGTATTGGCAACCTGGGTTCTTCTAGTGTTGGTGGGATAATAAGAAATGATCATGGGATTTTAATACATGCTTTTGCTTCTTTTATTGGCATTGATTCTATGGTTGTGATATCATGTTGGAAGAGAAGGAGATGTGGGGTGTGGTATTTGGACGATTTCTAGGAGCAAATTCTTGACATTACGGATTCTATGATTTGTTCTATGCACCATGTTTTTAGAGAGGGAAATAAAGTGGCAAACTGGTTAGCTAAGAGAGGGGCATCATGTTCTGATTTGGTATGCACCAGTTTGGTAGATACTCCTCGAGTGTTGAGAGGACTAATTCATATGGATTATTCAAGGATGCTTTCTTTACGTTTAAGCTAGTATTTTTGGTTTATTGGTTAGTTTATTGTATAAGTTGTTTTATATGCCTGGGGTGGTTTTTATTGAATGTGTGTAAGTCCCAAGTGTTCTGCTTGTTACCACGGTATTCCTCTACCATAAGCGAGAGCAATCAATAAAATTGGGATACCGTCCTCTTATCTGAAAATAATAATAATAATAATATATAATTAAGTATATAAAGTAATTAACGTGTAATATATATAACACATACATACAAAACATATTACAAGCTTCAAAACAACTTCAAATGAATCAAGTTGAGCTTATACGAATTTTGTTCACAAGTCTAAATAGAGTCGAGCTGAGTTTATATGAGTTTTATTCGTTTAATATTCAAACCTATATTAGTATTTATGAATATCTCATTGAATAAATTAACCAAGTTTGAACCGAGTATACACAAGCCGAGCTCGAGCTATTCACAAGCTGCTCTGTTAATTTGCACCCTATCTCGTTCCAATTATATGCTTCCTTCTTCCCTCATGCCTCCTCCTCCTTCATATTTTCTTCTTGTTCTTCTTCTTCCTATTCTTCTTATTTTTCTTCTTGATATTTTTTTATACATAGTTTTTGTATTGCAAAGTAAAGAGCAATGAGAGTTTTATACTCAGTTCTCTACTGTAGTCTTTACTGTAGAGACTCATGTCATGGGTCGCTATTACAAAGACTCACAGTGTGGGCTTCTGTTGCACTAACCAACATGAGTGTCTACTTTGAAGACCCCCACCATGGGCTTCAATTGTAGATACAAGCTCTACTTGTTATGTTTTGTTGCAGATTCATGGTTTTCTAGTCATTTCCTTGGTTGATATGTTGTTTGTCCATCTTTTTATGTTTTGTGGTTGGTTTGGGTGAGTCTACAGATGGGAGGGGTGAGACATCTACCCTTCTGGTTAATGGAAATGAGCAAAGCTAACCATGGGATCAAGGTTAGGGAATTATTGCCGAGGTGGCCGGGGGCGAACTACTAGAGGGCTACTACATTTTTTTTAGAGCAAACTATCACTACTTTTATTAATAACATATCAATCATTACAAAATCAATCTTTTAAAACCACATTCATGATCTGATTGGGAAAAGAATGAAAATGCATGATTTAAGTTTTAAACCTCTATTTGAAAAGGAAAAGTTAGAAACATCATGCATATACTTAAGTTGAGGATTTAGTGATGATTTTGCCTTAATCAAATGCTTAAGGTGTTGGGATGAATTTTTATGACCTGAATCTAAGTTTTTAAATTGTCCCTATGGTTATATTCATGGTTGCCACTTGATGAAATTTGAGTACACTGCATCCATAGAGGTTTTAGACTTGAAATCACATATAGGCCTATATAGATGCATGCCACGGGTTGGTTGATTTTGACATAGTTATGATCTGAATCTTACAAGTCTAAGGGCATAAATGATTTTAGAACATAGAAAATATGAGGTTTGTGAATTTTGGAACTAAAATGCAAATAGTAAAAATTTAGGGTGGCAATTTTGCTAAGTATAGGAGCAGTTTTGTAAATATTGATTTGTGAACCCTTTTGATTATGAACATCTTCCATACTGGTGTCAATCCTAACTTAGAATAACTTTGATTTCAGCCTTACCAATTCTCTAAAAAGATTCAGAAAGTTTGTAAGTTAGTTTCTAACTTATTCTTAGATAATTTATCTAGGATTTATGTATAAATGTCACATTCAAGATATAAATGTCATTTTGGGCATGAAACATCATGTTATATGATACATTGAGTATTTGATTACTTTCTTACAAGACATGTGTAATTTCCACCATTTTAGCATATCATATGAAATTGTCATTTTTAGATGAAGCATACACGAGCACATGTCATGAATAATATTTTCAAGCATTGCATTAAAAGAAATTTTGTCACAACCCCAAAGGTTAAGAGGAAAAATTATCCCAGTAGAACTCCTCTGTCTACTCTAGAGTGAATAAGAATTGAGTGAAAACTCCTGGGTTGGCAAAGAATTGTAAGCGAGTTTCAAATGGATTCTTTTTAAATAATGTCGAAATGAAATCATTGATAGCACTTAACGCTGGTGGGTGCATACGTTATGATGAATGTTATAATGTTTTGATTAAATGTTATGTTACCAATGCATTGAGAACGAGTCTACAGACAACTTAGTTTCAAAATGAGTTGTACTACAATCACCAGTAGGTACTCACAATGCATAATGGGAAGCTATGATGAAATCATGCGTTATGATGTTATTGATAATGATATTGATGGCCTTATAAATCATGAAAAGTTATGTTTTTTAAAAGATAAATTGGAAAATGTTCTCTATAAGAAAATGTGCATCAAAACTTTTCTAAAAATATTGAGGAAACTAGATAGGACACAAATGCTGATTTTCTGCATAGCATGCATCTCATGTTTATCATTTATCTTGCATAACTTATCTTTGTGCAAGTTGGTTGTTTAAATTACTAAGATTTCAAGTAAATCTCACCTTTCTGGATCCATTACCATTCCCCCTGAAATGGTAGAAATTATGTTAGGACTGGTAGAGGATAAATAGTATGGACTGTTGGATATAGATGGTTGAAGAGGAGTCAGATCTTGAGCGAAGGTTGGATTTAATTTTAATGTTTATAGCATTGACTTTTCATAATAAAGAGCGTATGAGAGAGTTGATCTAGCTATGGAACTTGGATTCAGTATTTCGTATTAAGGAAATGCTACTCTTAAGTTTAAACTTATGGCGGTTATTCATATTATTGCGATGTTTAGTTCATTCTGGCATATATGTTTATAAGTACCCTTATTCCACTATGATTATTTCATACTACAGGTTGCATATTAGAATGCATTGCATATTACTGTCATGAACGAGGGTATGTAACCTTGTGTTACATGTCCCAATGCTCTAAGTCTTCATTACATACCAAGAGGAGGTTGATGGTGTCACATAAAGACTCATGATAGGATTTATCCCTATAACTTGACTTTGATTTTTTGTAACGGTAGTGTAGTAGCTCAAATACAATGGATAAGAGTTGAATGCTTTAGGGAGATAGACTTGTTAAAGACTTCAAGGAATATGCACAAGGGGTGAAGTTATTTATAGAATTTTCTCGACGAAGTGCTAACGGTCAGGGTTTTATAAGATGTTCGTGCAAGAAGTACAAAAACATAAGTTCTTATAACTTGGTGGCAGTGGAGGAGCATCTATATGTCAATGGAATTGATCCTAAATATTCACCGTGGGTCATACATAGTGAACCATTTCCTCAAGGAATCAGATTTGGCTCTTAGGCCAAACAAATGAGGGATGCAGAAGGGAAATCTACTCAATGACATAAATGTGGATATATCTTATGATAGTGATGATTATGACGAGGATATGACATATATATTAGGCCATCATGGTACTAGAATGTTTAGGGAGAGGGATGCAGAAGGGAAATCTACTCTGTCATCTATATGAGTACAAATTTTGAAAATTTTGCAAATTTTGGAAGATTGTGGGAGGACGCACGGTGACAACTGTATGAGGGTTGCACTCAGCATAGTAAGTTGTCCTTCATAGTAAGGTTGCGGCGACAACTGTATGAGGGTTGCACTCATCATAATAAGTTATCCTTCATAATAAGGTTGCTTTATATTAAGTCTACATGTCACATTTCTACAAAAGCCATTGATACAATTCTCGGTCTATTTAAGGAGGTTCTCTCATCAGATAACGTCTTGCCCCATAATTGTTATTAAGCGAAGCAGTTAAAGCAAGGGTAATTATTCAATTATAATATCATTCACACATGTAAGAATGATTGTATTCTCTTATGGCAGCAATACGTAGAATGTGATCAATGTCCAATTTTTCAAGAGTCAAGATGGACATCCAATAAACATAATGTACCTCCAAGAGTGTTAAGACATTTTCCTTTACTTCCTTGATTGCAAAGATTGTTTTTAAGTCCAGGTCGATTGCAAAAGATATGTCTTGGCATCACACAAAAAGAGTCAGAAATGAAAACTTTCCTTAGCATCCGGTGGATTCTTCATAGCGGAAAAAATTTGATTCCAACTACCCATGGTTTGGTAAAGAACCTCGCAACATACGCCTTGGTTTAGCAACTAATGATTTTAATCCATTTGGCAACATGAATACTTCTCCTAGTACTTGGCCAATCATACTAATACTCTATAATCTACCACCTTGATGATGGTTCTACTCATATCAAGGCCAAGATCATCGGGGAATGAAATAGACATATCTCCAACCACTGATTGCAAAGTTGAAGGAATTGTGTGATACTAGTGTTAGTACATATGATGCAGCATCATCAACAAAGCTCAAGATGTATGTTGTAGTGTTGTGGACAATAAATGATTTTCAGCATACGAAAACTTGTCTAGGTAGAGCACAAAAGAAAAAATAGCTTGTCCGATATGTAATAAAGATACTAAGTCTCAATAGTTGATAAATGAAAGAAAATTATGTTTATGGGATATCGCTTGTATTTACGCCAGGATCATAAATGGCGTTCAAATACAACGATGTTTGATGGAAAGGGTTGAGCGCAGGTTACCACCTTCAGAGTTGTCTAGACGGGATATTATTACTCAGTTAACAGAATCAAGGAAAATAGATTTGGCAATGATACAAGAGCTGGGAAGAGAAAATGACGAGTAGTAGAGTTGAATTGGACAAAAAAAGCATATTCTTTTAGTTGTCATACAGGACTACCTTAACATTGAGCCATAATCTAGATGTTATCTACATTGAGAAAAATATCTGCGAGAATATACTGAGCACTCTCATGGTTATAGCTAACTCTCATAAAGATTTAAAGGAGTTTGGGATAAGGAGGGAGTTGCATTTGCAAGATAATGGTTTGTAAGTTTATATGCCCCCTGGTTGGTATACACTATCAAATGATAAAAGAATACAATTTTATAAGTGGTTCAACATAATCAAATTACCTGAGAGTTATTCCCCAAACATATCAAAATGTGTGTGAACTATTGATTGAAAGATAACTAGTTTTAAAAGTCACGACTATCATATCTTTTGTAGCATTTGTAGCCATTTGGGGTACAAGAAAAATTGACTCAAGATGTTCGTGCAAAATTGATAGAATTCAAAGATTTTTTCAAGGACATTTGCAGTAGAACATTAAAATTTGATACATTAGTAAGGATGCAAGCTGACATTGCAGTTATATCATGCAAGTTTGAAAGTTTGTATCCACCATCATTCTTTGATGTAATGGTTTACTTGATTGTACACCTACCTCATGAGATTTTAGTTTCTAGCCTGGTCCAGTATAGTTGGATGTATCCTATTCAATGGTTTCTAGGAAAACTTAAGCAATCTATGGGAAATAAGGCTTAGAGAAAGTTTGATTGTTAAGTCATACATTGATAATGAATGACATACATTTTGTTCAATATATTTTTGTGGGGTTGATACCAAATTCTTGCAACCGAAACGAAATTATCAAGGTGGATATTTGGGAGTTACATCATCATTCTTTGTGTTTTCACAAGGTGTACGTTCCATAGGTGCACAAGGGTCTACGATTTATGTGGACAAGAGTTTGATAGAGCCCGATGATATGTATTGAATAATTGCGTATAGATTGGCAAGTACTTGAGGTTAGTGATGATCTGTGTTTATAAAAATAACTGAATGTCCTAGAAGATAATATAACTTATGTTTATTAAACAATATTTTAAAATGTGCAACAAACATATTCGTCAACTTTGAAGGGATGGTGTAACTGATCTAGAAAATAAGCACAAAGAAGAGTTCATCCCTTGGTTTGTACAAATGTTATTACTAATCAGTGTCTTACTCTCTATGAATCTCAAACCACTAAAATAGATGGACTAACCTCACTAGACCCAAAACAAGACATGTTAGACGGAAACTTGAGTTTATTTGATAATATTTAAGTGATAGTGTTTTATAAACTTTAGTTATTGTATAGTTGTTGTAAGCCATCGTCGAGGTTGGGGTGTTACTAGAGGTGTCTGTATAGAGAAACTACGGAAAGTGGAAAAAATTAATGCTGATATTCCTGATTATCATACTAGTGGCTCTAAGGATTCGGCAGCTTGGCTTGTTTCCTTTGTTGGTACCTTACATATGCTCCCATGGCTACATCCTACTGGGCAAAGGTTACCCAAGATATGAAATACCACATCAAAACTCATCACATGGTAATAAGTTATTTATAAAACAATTTTATTCAATTATAAATTAACTTATAAGTAGTTTCCTAATTCTTTCAAGGATGAGGTTGAACTTAATTTTAGTCGACAAGAGGATCACGTAACTGTTGATAAGCTGATGAATAATCCATTCCGAAGGTATAAAGGTAGATGTCATGCATACTATCAAAAGTTTAATAGTGCAACAGAGGAGCATCAGAACCCATTCTAAAACACGGAAGAAGTTTTGTGATATGTTTAAAGATCCAGCATATTAAGTAATTTTACTACTATCTTTTATTATGCTATATGTTAGATGCATGGAACAAATATAGTAATCTTGTTGTTTCTTTTCTTACAGCAATAGAGTATTGTCGACAAAGCAAATAGAGCAAATTTAATGATACACCATCATGCGGGCTCTAGATTGTTTCATCGACTATTAAAGAAATTGGTAACATCATATGAGTCCCCGTTAAATATTAACATACCAATATTTGTAATTGAAGTTGTAACATATAACATATATTTTCCTTTTGCAGGAACACGATAGTCCTACTAACTATAATCTAACCCAATTGTATGCTAAATCACATACAAATTATGATGTTATTTGGACCAGTCCCGAAACTTTAGAAAATTATGTAAGTTTGATTTCTTTCATATTGCCTAATAATATATATATTATTTATACTAAATGTAATGATTTTTGTTTTCTATTTTCTTTTTGTAGGATAACATGGTTTCACTTTGGCAAAATGTTGTTGCGCTTAATGAATCTTCCCTTAACGATGTTGAGATCTTTTCTCAGGTTCTTGGACCTCATTTTGGATATTTGAAGAGCTTATAACGTTCTGTGATGTGATGCCCCCAAATCCCCACGTACGGACACGGGGAAATCGAGACGTCCGGATGGTGACAACACGGGTTACCACCCTATCGACTAGTGCCAAGTGTGTGCAAGCGACAAAAGTGCATGAAGAAAAACGCAGCGGATAGCAAAGACATAAAACTAAGTATTAGAATTTTTTTCTTAAATAAAATACAAAGCGGTTCAAAGATACATAATAAAATATTACAAACCACAAATATTGTTTCAAAGCCAAAACCAATACATTAACTTCAACTCAGATCTCCGGCGGAGCCGCATCCTCGGGCTCAGCCTCCTCCTCCTCCTCGAACTCTGCACCAAAATCTACGGTACCAAAAATGGTGCCGCAGGTAAGTAAAATCCAAACACTACTAGATAAAAACATATTATAACTAAAACAATATGCATGAGAGAATGCTAATGTACCAAACCCATAAAACCATATTTTCCACGCACGCCAAAAAATCCCATTTGGCCCATAACATAATCTTTACAAAAAGTCTCGCCAAAAGTCCATTTGGCCCATTATCCAACTCAATCCAAAACCCATTAATTCGTGTGCACCATGACCTCCCCTAGGGATCATCCGCACACCCTGGCTCCCGTGCCACACTGCGGGTATCCACCACGCGTATGACACATAAACGAGCGATGTCCAGTTCCGCGCCCCACGCGTTCGTAGCCAAACATCCTCTAAACGAGCAATGTCCAGTTCCGCGCCCCACGCGTTCGTAGCCAAACATCCTCTAGCCCTCGCCAGCGAAGGGCCACGGAGTCGGTGCATAGAGCGATGCCCAGTTCCACGCCCGGCACGTTCGTAGCCAAGCATCCTCTAGCCTTCGCTCCCATTGTCGCTCGGTTCCACGCCCAGCGTGTTCATAGCCAAGCCCCAACTCAGGGGACGTCACTCAGTATTTCACCCTCCCGAGTGACCAGAGGAGCTCCACCGAGATAATAACCCATCCCAGCTTGAGCTCGTGATACGCACACACCCGTAAATCCATTTACGCCAATAAAACAGGATTTTTCCCAATTAAAATAAAATGCACCTGCACGCACCATGTAAATGCAAACTCAATGCACGATACAACCAACCAAGCATAAATAAACAAATCAAGC
This sequence comes from Carya cathayensis, assembly GCA_011037825.1. NCBI lineage: Eukaryota > Viridiplantae > Streptophyta > Magnoliopsida > Fagales > Juglandaceae > Carya > Carya cathayensis. Next base: position 82,406 of record QGSO01001002.1, read on the forward strand.
AACTCCGTCCTCCATCCACCCGACCCCCGAACTCCTCGGACTCAGTCCGGAATCAACCAACCAGCAAATAAAAATATATTGAATAAGCGAAATACATTTAAATCTAAAAGTAGAGTTTGGAAAATACTTACAGCGCTATATATGAGTTTTAGAAGGTTCGGCGCGCGGCAAACGATGAGCGGAAAGCAACGTAACAGTGCAAATGCACTGTAGTCGTGGGTCGCAAAATACCCACTTTTGAACGGGGACAAACCAAGACACCAAATTGATAGGGAATGGGCTAGGGATGTTTATGAAACTAGTGGAAGTGAGTTTTGGTCGTGGGTAGCGGTGGAAACGGCGGTAGAGGGCAAAAACGGGCAAATCGGAGTTGAGCTCGTGGGAGCTGCTCCGACGACGGATCTAGGCCGGAAATGGGTGGGTTAGGTCGGCAAGAGGTAGGGGAAGAAGTGGTGAAGAGATGGTGGCCGGAGGTGGTGCGACGGCGCCGGAAACGGTGAAAAACAGTGCGGCTTAGATGCGTTTTTCCGGCCAAACGGCGGCACGGTTGGGGGAGATATTTGGTGGGGTGGTGCGCCGGAGGGAGGGGAAGATTTCTGGGTGGGTGTCGCAGGCTGTGCCGCCGGCGAGCGGCGGTTCTGGGCGGTTAAAGTTACCGGCGACAGAGGGAAAAATAGGGTTGGGGGCAGCGACTTTGAGCCGTTCGTGGCGGCTAACGGTGGGTCCGATGGCTCTGAAAATTGGTGGGGATGTAGTCTGATGGATGGTGTACGACACCTCTACCGAACAGCGGAGAAACGGTAGGTCAAAGTGGGCTGGGCGGAAGAGGAAAAAGAGAAGGGAGAGAGGGAGAGACGTGCGCGCGGGTGACGGGGGAAAGAAAGAAGAAAAAGAAGAAAAAAGAAAAGAAGGAAAAGAAAAAGGAAGGAAAAAGAAGAGATGGGGAAAAGAAATGAAGTTCAAACTTCACTTCCGGGATCCAGAAACTGATCCGCCGAAAACGATATTAAAAACATAAACGACTAAAATAAAATAAACACCACATCAAATAAATAAATAAATACCAATAAAATATTTTAAACACAACGTAAAGCTAAAATATATTAAACAACAATTTTAAATTCAACAGCAATAAAATCCAATTAAAATCTGATAATTTAAAATAAAAGCACTATAATATTAATTAAATTAAAAACACCCCTCCAGTGAAAATACACGCAAAAACGGGTCATCACATCCTCCCCCCTTAAAACAAATTTCGTCCTCGAAATTTGCGAGATTAAACATCAGCGCCAAGCAAGATACCATACACAACTCAGATTATACTTGAGAAAATCATACCATCAACCATTTCCACTCAAGTATGAAGAATGCACTTCCCAAAAATACTCCTATAAGCAACTCCATCATATTCGTTCTAATTTCCCAGAGACGCACCACGTCTAGAACTCTTAAAGCGGCCACGTAAACCGAAATCACCATATCCACAAGAACTTCAAAACCGCACCCAAGTAAATTCCAACAATTAGTATCTTCTTACAATAAAATGTGTTAACCTCAATCAGTTCCTTTGCTAAAATCTCCAAACTTTTATTGTATACTATACCTTGGTAACCTAATAGCCACTTCTCAAATTAAATCCTCAATCAACGTAATTTGCTCAACCAAAAATATTACTCTCCAATTACAAGTACCTTTATTGCATTCCACAAGTTGGTAACCATTTAGTTACTTCCGAAGTAAACCATCAGTAAGTATAAATTACACAACCAAATTATTAATCTTCCATCAAAAGTTTGAATCACTATTAATTCTTCAAAATCACGCTTCCGTGCGCACTATGGTAACTCGCCAAGATACAAAAAAGACTGTCCTCATAAATCAACACCATTGGGTACAACTAACTCAATGCCTGAAATAAGGAAATCATTTACCCACTTCGATAGAAAACAAAATACCTCCAATACCACGACTTATCACCCACTCATCATTTGGCTCTTGTTGTTTTAATCAAAATCAACATTCCACTAAAATACATTCCTTAATTGATGACAAAAATCAATGCCGATCAATCTCAATGCCCCAAACTGAAAACACATAACATCATTCCAAAATACACATCCCTTATAAAGATAAGGAACATATCCAAAAAGCCTCAAGTCCTTCTCGGCCAACCAACAAGTGCGCCTATAACTCCTACCTGACAATCCACACTTTCAAGATCATCACCTAAAATCCAAATATCGTCTAATTTAGAGATGACTAAATTCACTACGAACCACGATTAAATTCACCATAACCTTAATGAACCCTTCTTGAAAACTCACTTACCTACTTCCATTCCCATAACCCTAGTAGTAGCACGACTATTTCCTTCAATTGCTTACAAAATTAAATCTCAAAATAGGCCATGCTTATCACATTTCCAATCCATCAAAACTATAGCACTAAACTCCTAAGTCCTACTGCTTATTACCTCCCGTACCTGTTTAGGCTAATCATCGTTGATTCCCAAGCTTCCACTTTCAAGATTTTATTATACACCACACATGATGATCCAACAATCTCTTTTCAAGTTAAATAAAAATGTCTGTAATTCTTCCAACTAGACACTCAAACTCCAAAGGAAAGTATAGTCTCAAAATTTAAATTCCTATGCGACCTCATGTCACAACTAATTCTTGAAGACAGTCTCAACTATTAATGCCAGCCATCACTCCAATTGGTAACCCACTTCAACTGTACACTCCGATCAACTCACCAAGAACTCGAAGTTTAAGATCTCTTGATTTTTTATACTATCACACAGGTTCCTCTTCAACTCCTACCAAGCCAAAAAATAGATGAGACTAGGACCAGCACTCTCCGAAATCCATACATACGTATCATTACTACTCATCGATCTCATGCACTCTTTGCCAACACCAAAAATCATTCAAACGTACAAGTGATCCATTCCCAAAAGTCTACGGACCATATAACCTCAAATTCAATCGTATTCAATGCCAACACCAAAATCTACTATTTCCAACACTCTGATGGACCTATATCTTTCGAATCGATAGAATCATTTCCTAAGATCTGTTACTACAACCTCGAGTTAACAATAAATTTCTTTCTAAACTAGCTCGATATCTTCAATTCTCAAAGAAATACATGAACTAGATCATTACCTCCAATTCTCAAAGAAATCTACTTTAGAAAAATTTTCATATCAGTAACTCAATTCTAATCAACCCCATTTTAATGGTTACAAACTAATCACTCACTATAATAGATCAAGCTACAACACTAAGTCTGTAAAACTAAGAACTCAATTATTCTACTTCCCTAAAAGATCACCCAGACCATGCTATTCTCTCTTCTTGCTTGAATTACCGATACAACTACCGGCCTTTCTTTTAATTTACTTCCCATAAATTCCAGATAATCACCATCTGGAAGTTGAAAGCTGATTACACAACTTCTACAATTAATACTAGCAGAATATTGGTATAGCCAATCCATCCCGAGGATGATATCAAAACCTAACAGCTTAAACACCACCAAAACAGCATCTAAGAACCTTCCATCAAAATTTAATGGGCAACCTTGGAACACCATACCATTTCACCATTGGGTAGAGCCACTACCCAGGACTTCGGCAAAGGTTCCGTGACCAAAATACACATCCGAACAAAAGTGGGAGATACAAACGACTATGATGCCCCGAAATCAAATAAAGTGCAAGCATAAAACTCATATAAACGGAGTCTCCCTGAACCAAATACATTAACCCATGAAATCCAAAAACCAAGGAGAAACCAAAATACGCCAAAAATCAAAGCCACCATTAAATTAAATTAGATCCATACCTGTAATTACTCCGGCATCATGGGTCGCTGGCGCCTCATCATCAACATCTTTGGGTGTGACAGCATAAACCCGGGCTTGCACTGCTTGTCTTGGGTTTGTTCTTCCACCCCTTCTACCTCCACAGCTTCCTTGAACTCTAATGGGGCACTCACGAGCAATATGTCCCACTTGGCCGCATCGGTAATACTGGGGTCCACCACTCAGCCGACACTCGCCCTCATGGGCTCTATTACAAAGTCTACAAATTGGCACCCGGCCTCCCATACGCACTCCTGAGGCAGCTTGTGGTCGAGTTCCATACCGCTGAACAATTTTCTGAGGCAATCCAGAGCTACTTCCTTCTCCAGTATAACTCCGCCTTTTATGTCCTGGAGGGGAACCCATACTGAAATTATTTTCTCGCTCCACGAGAGTGGCCACATCCACTAAATCCTGAAAAGTGGATATCCGGTGGCTGACTACCATACGGCGTATATCAGGGCGTAGACCCTCCTGGAAACGCTCAGCTTGCATTTCCTCTGTGGCAATGAGGTGGGGAGCAAATTTCCCAAGTTCTACAAATCTTCGGGCGTACTGTTCCACGGTCATGCTCCCTTGGACCAAGTGTGAGAACTCTCTTGCTTTTTGCCGCCTTACAGAAGCGGGAAAGAAACGATCATTAAACTCTTTCTTGAAGCGCTGCCAGGTGACAGCGGCGAAAGACCCCAATTCTGATTCCAGCATTACTCTCTTGGTATCCCACCAATCAAAAGCGGTGCCTTGCAACAGATAGCTGGCGTAGAGTACTTGTTGCGCCTCAGTGCAACCACATACCTCAAAAGTTCTTTCCAAATCTTTGACCCACTTTCCAGTTTGAAGTGGATCCTCTTCTCAAGTGTGGAGTTCTATGCGCCAGAAAGCGCTCATAGGTGCACCCCGCTTGCACCCCTCCACTAGGCCCTCCAGGTAGTAGCCATGGCCCTCCTTGTTGCCAAGGCCCTCCTTGTTGCCAAGGCCTTCCTTGCTGTGGCCAAGGACCTCCTGGTTGTGGGCAAGGCCCTCCTTGTTGTGGGCAAGGCCCTCCTTGTTGAGGCCTAAAATTCTATTGCATAAATTTCGTCATTTGCTGTATAGCTTGGGCAATGGAATCATCTCTCTGGGTATCGTCTCGTGGCCCTTGAGTAGATTTCCTTGGCCTCACTATTTTTCCTGCCACCACAACCTTTGACCCCCTTTAAGAAAAACGAATAAAACCAACAACATAAAACCAAGCCACATAACAAGAAACAAAAAGAAACCAGCATGCAATAACATAACTAAATAAATAAACACAAGCAAACTAGCTCAAATAAATTCAAAACAAATAAAACACGTCAAAAAGCAACTTTACTTAAAATAAATTTTAAAACACAACTTTAAAACATTCTAGTTCTACACCTACGGAACATGTGGTTTTACCCAGAGCCGAACTGCTCTGATACCACCTGTGACGGCCCCAAATCCCCACGTACGGACACGGGGAAATCGAGACGTCCGGATGGTGACAACATGGGTCACCACCCTATCGACTAGTGCCAAGTGTGTGCAAGTGACAAAAGTGCACAAAGAAAAATGCAGCGGATAGCAAAGACATAAAACTAAGTACCAGAATTTTTTTCTTAAATAACATACAAAACGGTTCAAAGATACATAATAAAATATTACAAACCACAAATATTGTTTCAAAGCCAAAACCAATACATTAACTTCAATTCAGATCTCCGGCGGAGCCGCATCCTCGAGCTCAGTCTCCTCCTCCTCCTCAAACTCTGCACCAAAATCTACGGTACCAAAAATGGTGCCGTAGGTAAGTAAAATCCAAACACCACTAGATAAAAACATATTATAACTAAAACAATATGCATGAGAGAATGCCAAAGTACCAAACCCATAAAACCATATTTTCCACGCACGCCAAAAAATCCCATTTGGCCCATAACATAATCTTTACAAAAAGTCTCGCCAAAAGTCCATTTGGCCCATTATCCAACTCAATCCAAAACCCATTAATTCGTGTGCACCATGACCTCCCCTAGGGGTCATCCGCACACCCTGGCTCCCGTGCCACACTGCGGGCATCCACCACGCGTATGACACATAAACGAGCGATGTCCAGTTCCGCGCCCCACGCGTTCGTAGCCAAACATCCTCTAAACGAGCAATGTCCAGTTCCGCGCCCCACGGTTCGTAGCCAAACATCCTCTAGCCCTCGCCAGCGAAGGGCCATGGAGTCGGTGCATAGAGCGATGCCCAGTTCCACGCCCGGCGCGTTCGTAGCCAAGCATCCTCTCGCCCCCGTGTGACGCCCCCAAATTCCGCTTGGGATTGAACGGACATTTGAAGCGTCGAGACATGCAACACAAGGTTACCTGCCCCCGTTCATGACATATAAGATGCAATGTTCCTAACATCCATCTAGCATTATGCAATATTCGCAGCGGATAATTTTTTTCTTTAGCAATACTTGCACCAAACTAAAAATATCCCAAATACTTGAAACATATTTCATACATAAAGGCATACTAAAAAGCCGTGATCACCACACTAGTCCAAAATAGTTGTGATGAAAAGAATAATTGAAATACAATTCCAAAAGTACAAGTATTAACCTGAGTTAAATACTATACCATCATCAACATCGCACCGTAGCCTAGATGACCGTATTCAGATGGTCAGATTCCAATTCTTCTTTGGGTCCTGTAACAAGATCTACCATTCGGGGGGAATGGTAGTTGGGACTACCACAGTGAGATTTGATTACAAATCTCAGTAAGTTAACATAAAACTCACACACAGGTTAAAGATGCATGCATGGCAGTAAAAGCATAAATGCATAAGTAAAGTCGTACATAAGCATAGCATAACTTGACATATAACATGACATAACCAGAACTTAAACGTGAACTGAACTTGACTTAACATGACATGAACTTGAGTTTAAAACATAACATGGACTTGAAATGTAGCATGAACGTAAACATGCATAACATAAATATGAACTTGAAAATAACATAAACTTGAACATATCATGACATAAACGTGAACTTGAGACATACTGTAAACGTGAACTTAACATGATGTGAACATGAACTTGGAACATAACTTGATCATGAACATAACATGTACGTGTACATAACAAAACATGAACTTGATCTGAAACTTGACTTATCATGCACTTGATCTGAAACTTGACTTAATACGTACTCCACAGTTGTTGTGGCCCCACGTATTCTACGTGTCACAATTGCTGTGTCTCACGTAGTGTATGCTCCACAGTTGTTGTGGCCCCATACTTCATGCTCCACAGTTGTTGTGGCCCCATGAATACACGTAACAAAAAATATAATACGTACTCCACAGTTGTTGTGGCCCCACGTATATACGTAACATTAAATATAATACGTACTCCACAGTTGTTGTGGCCCCACGTATTCACGTAACATAAGATATAATACGTACTCCACAGTTGTTGTGGCCCCACGTATTATACGTAACATAACATGTCTTATCTTTCTTAATGCATGAGATATTAATTAATATCATATACTTTTCTAACATGGCGTATACTTGTAAATGGCACAATATGATTTAATCATAACATTTCATGGCATACTTAACATGGCATACTTATAACATACATCATTGTATGACAGAAAAGATTATGTAACAGATAATTATTCATGAGAGATTAAATCATACGTAACAGATAAACATGTAATGACATAGCATGACATGGCATATACGATAACATACATACATAAATTGTAGTTCCCTTACCCATCACACATACACAATAAACTGATAGTAAGTTAGAGGCTAACTTACCTCGATCGTCGCGTTCTATGAGAATAGAGCGCGAAACACGAGGAACTGCACAACAGCTGGAAGAGGAACACTCAAGTCCTTAAGATTTTCACTTCTGAACTTAATTGCCATATTATGAGCACTTGCAACACCACGGGCAACGTGAGGTTTCACTATACCCAGAAGAGATAATTTGACTTCAGAAAGCCTTTGCACTAAAACAAGTTCATTAAAATTATCAATAATAACCAAACAAACAATTCCTTTCTCAATCCATATACTCTTAGCCATAGTCAACCACAAGATGACACCAGTCACCCCGGACTATAATCCATAACACCACTGCTTCGGGACACTGTCATACAGTTTCTCAACACTACACCATACGCTCCACACTTCTCTGCTACGCCATCCAACCCTTCGTGACACGCCATCCGGTGTATCACGACCTAGTACAGAGTACACTCACGTGAACTCTCTTCCATTCACACTACAATACCCATCACTGCGATACACGTCTCATGGTGCATCTCTATGCGACACGGAGTACGCGCCACGCGTACTCCTTTCGCTACAACACTTCACAACCACACTTCGTTTCACAACTACGCAGCGAACTCCACAAACACTAACTACACAGTCTACAGCCAACCAAAACAACTATGTTAAACATAAATAACTAAAGATAGAGGGTTATACCATCGACGGGATAACCCGTGCGTCATTCGCTGCTCGTCACGAACATGCGTCGGAGGAGCGTACGTGGCGGTAACACCGCGTACGGTGGCTGTCCACCACATAAAGTGGTAGTTTGGGCTTGAGAAAGGCTAGGCGTGGTCTTGGAAGACTCACGATCGCCTCGTGGTGGTCAAAGGTGACGGAGCACGGCGGCATCACGTCGTGAACAATAAATCCGAACGGTGAGCGGAGGAGACGCGAGGTAGCGAAAAGCCATAGAACTTCATGGCAAGCTAGGGAAAGGTAGAGGAACATGTGGTGGAGTTGTGGTGGCGAGGTGGTGGTCGGACGGTGGCTAACGGCGGCGGATCGGCCGTTTGAAACCATTTTTGGCCTTGGAGAGTGCGGGAGAGTGTGAGCTCTACGAAGCTCCATTGGCCATGAAATTTCTTGGAGAGATTCATGAGGATGAGAGGAACAAGATGGTGGTGGTGAAACACCACGGGTGGCCGTGTTCAAGCGGCGCACGGTGGTGCAACCGAACGGGTGTTTTGAGAAACCCATATGAGAAAAAGTGAGAGTTAGGGAAAAAGAAAGACATGGGGAGGAAGCCCTTGATGTGGTGAATCCAATGGTGGTGCTTGGTGGCTGATTTGGCCTTGTATGGTGGTCCAAAATGGTGAAAAGCCTTAAAAATCCATTTTTTTGGAGGCGAGAGTGGTGGCTAACGGTGGCTCGGATGGAGGTGAAACTTGGAGGGGATGTTCACCGGTGAGAGGGGAAGAAATCTGGGTGGGTGGTGTAGTCCACGCCGCCGGCGAGCGGCGGTTCTGGGCGGAGAAAGAAATCGGCAACAGGGGAGAAAACAGGGCAGGGGCAGCAACTTCCGGGGGCTCGTGGCGGCTAACGGCTGGTCCGATGGCTCTGAAAATTGGAGGGGATGAACTCTGATGGAAGGGGAAGAGAATGGCAGTGGGTGGTGTACGACACCTCCACCGGACGGCGGAGAAACGGCCGGCCGAATGGGCGGCGACGGTAAGGAGGAAAACAGAGCAGGCAGCAACTTCCGGGGGCTCGTGGCGGCTAACGGCTGGTCCGATGGCTCTGAAAATTGGAGGGGATGAACTTTGGTGGGATTGGAAGAGAATGGCGGGGGTGGTGTACGACACCTCCACCGGACGGCGGAGAAACGGGCGGTCAAAGGGGCGGCGACGGTAAGGAGAAATGGGGAAGGGAAGAGCATGGGGAGAGAGAGAGAGAGAGAGAGAAGAGAGAGAAGAAAAAGGAAAAAGGAAAAAGTGAAGGAAAAAGGGTAGGGGCCTAGGTAATTAACTTCAATCCTACGCTTCGGGATCCTCAAATAAACCAACGGTGAGTTAAAACACTGATTTGAAAACGCGTAAGTGTTTTATTTTAAATAAAACACTACGATGAATTAAGGTAGAATATTATTTTATAAACTAAAATTTATAAAATAATATTTCTTCATCATTATTAAAATGATAAAGTATCTTTAATCACTCAAAGAGGATAAAACCATTTAATTTAAATAAAATTTTTCAACGTAAAAATAAACCTCTTAATATCTTAAAACAACTAAAATATTTAATCTAAGTAATTATCCACAATTATAATATTTTCAGAGCTCATTAAATTATTATAATTGTGCTATTTTAAAAACAAGCTTATCTAATACTTTGAAATTCGGTGGATAAGATCCGGAATACGCCATCGAGGTACAATGCTTAGGATAAATCTGTTCATGATTTTACAATTGTCGGTGAAGAACAAAGTAACGTGATTTACGGAAAAAGATAATTATGCATGTGATTTCGGGTGAGGGTAGAGACAAGAGAGATAGTGACTGCTGTCGGGAAAGAATCCAAAACTGATTGCCGTGCTGTCTAATATGTGCGAAAAAGAAAGAGAAGGATGAGGAGATAAGACTAAATTTTAGCGGGCTGTTACACCCCGCTCCCATTGTCGCTCGGTTCCACGCCCGGCGTGTTCGTAGCCAAGCCCCGACTCAGGGGACGTCACTCAGTATTTCACGCTCCCGAGTGACCAGAGGAGCTCCACCGAGATAATAACCCATCTCAGCTTGGGCTCGTGATACGCACACACCCGTAAATCTATTTACGCCAATAAAACAGGATTTTTTCCAATTAAAATAAAATGCACCTGCACGCACCATGTAAATGCAAACTCAATGCACGACACAACCAACCAAGTATAAATCAACAAATCAAGTAACTCCGTCCATCCACCCGACCCCCAAACTCCTCGGACTCGGTCCGGAATCAACCAACCAGCAAATAAAAATATATTGAATGAGCAAAATACATTTAAATCTAAAAGTAGAGTTTGAAAAATACTTACAACTCTATATATGATTTTTAGAAGGTTTGGCGCGCGGCAAACGATGAGCGGAAAGCAACGTAACAGTGCAAATGCACTGTAGCCGTGGGTCGCAAAATACCCACTTTTGAACGGGGACAAACCCAGACACCAAATTGATAGGGAATGGTCTAGGGATGTTTATGAAGCTAGTGGAAGTGAGTTTTGGCCGTGGGTGGCGGTGGAAACGGCAGTAGAGGGCAAAAACGGGCAAATCAGAGTTGAGCTTGTGGGAGCTGCTCCGGCGATGGATCTAGGCCGGAAATGGGTGGGTTAGGTCGGCAAGAGGTAGGGGAAGAAGTGGTGAAGAGATGGTGGCCGGAGGTGGTGCGACGGCACCGGAAACGGTGAAAAACCGTGCGGCTTAGATGTGTTTTTTCGGCCAAACAGCGGCACGGTTGGGGGAGATATTTGGTGGGGTGGTGCGCCTAAGGGAGGGGAAGATTTCTGGGTGGGTGTCGTAGGCTGTACCGCCGGTGAGCGGCGGTTCTGGGCGGTTAAAGGTGCCGGCGATAGAGGGAAAAACAGGGTTGGGGGCAGCGACTTTGAGCCGTTCGTGGCGGTTAACGGTGGGTCCGATGGCTCTGAAAATTGGTGGGGATGTAGTCTGATGGGAGGGGAAGAGAATGGCGGGGGTGGTGTACGACACCTCCACCAGACGGCGGAGAAACGGCTGATCAAAGTGGGCTTGGCGGAAGAGGAAAAAGAGAAGGGAGAGAGGGAGAGACGTGCGCGCGGGTGACGGGGGAAAGAAAGAAGAAAAAGAAGAAAAAAGAAAAGAAGGAAAAGAAAAAGGAAGGAAAAAGAAAAAAAAAAGAAAAAAGAAAAGATGGGGAAAAGAAATGAAGTCCAAACTTCACTTCCGGGATCCAGAAACTGATCCGCCGAAAACGATATTAAAAACATAAATGACTAACATAATATAAACACCACATCAAATAAATAAATAAACACCAATAAAATATTTTAAACACAACGTAAAGCTAAAATATATTAAACAGCAATTTTAAATTCAACAGCAATAAAATCCAATTAAAATCCGATAATTTAAAATAAAAGCACTATAATATTAATTAAATTAAAAACACCCCTTCAGTGAAAATACACGCAAAAGCAGGTCATCACATGTGAAACCTTCCTCCTCCTCAACCTCATCCTCTCCTTAAAGCAGATCAAATAATAACTCTCAAGACTTAGAGGAAGCAATGCTCGAGATTAAACATTTGAAGTCCAAGCAACGAGAGTTGGAGAATCGATTGTATTTGGCAGTGGATATGGAGGCACGAATACAGCAAGTAATCTAGAGAAAGATGGGAATTCAATCCCAAAAACAATTCAAATAGATGCAATTAATGATGTCCTTAAACTTTAGGCCACCACCAATTTAGAACTAATTTTATCACATTATGTCTATTGACTTATTTTCACTTATTGCAACATTTGAACAACTGTGATAATTTAATTTTAATTTTTAAATATAGTTTTAATTTTAAATTTGTCATTTACTATTAGTGATTACCATTCGAACAGAAAAGATTCAATTTGAACATTAGTTATTAATTTTTATCATTTGAACACTATTTCCGCCACCATTCAAACTAGCAACCCAATACCATTCGAATGAAAATGAAATCGTCATTGCAATTCGAATGGAATATTAGTGTGTTCAAACACTTTGCATGTTTGAACATTCGAATGCATACTGTTATGTTCGAACTAATTTTTTATTATTAAAATGGAGAATAAACCATTCGAACAAGGTTCCTCGGACTAAACAGAATGTTTAATTCAAACGTTTTTTCAAGGGTGTTCAATTGGATTATGTATGTTTGAATACTTGCTTCATTCGAACAATATCAAATAAATTAGTATCATTCGAATTAAATTACCAACACATTTGAATAGTTAACCGATTGTTCGAATAGATAATATTTGGTTTGAATAGTTTTTTGGGACGAAATTGTTTCATCCTCAAAAAAATTTAATTCGAATGGCTTCGAACAAGTCGAACACATTTAATCCCTAAAAATAATTTTGAGGAACGAAAAAAAATATTATCTCCAAAACTTTTTGAGATGGACTTTTGAAGATGAAATTCAGATGAATAATTTTTTTCCAAACATCTTTTGAGACCAAAACTTGCATTTTTTGGGACAAAAATTATTGTCTCAAAAAATGCAATCTCTTGCAATACTCCTCTCGGTTCCTCGAAAGTTATTTTTTTTCTTTTTTTTTTTTTTGTTATATTTTTCATTATTATCTTTCTAGACTCACTCCACTTTTTTCTTATTTTTCATTTTTTATTTGAATATTTTTCTGCAAATGTTTTAAAGTTTTTAATTATCAACTATTATTTTTCAGATTCTTAGTTTTAACTTTTAATGCCTTTTGGATTTGCAATGTTTTTAAATTTTCTATATTTTGGTTCATTTTTTCTATATATATTAAAGTTTTCTAGTTTTTTATATTTTTATATTTATTTGGACTGAACCTTTTACTTTTTTCATGGAAATGTTGCATTCCCCTTTAAGGTTTTTTTTTTTTTTTTTGGGAAATTTTGAACTTCATTAAACTTAGAAAGGAGTTACGTTTGACAAGTTGTCTGAACAAATGACCAAATCGACTACATCATCTGGAATTGATATTGCAGCTTTGACAAGATTATAAGCATAAACATTGCCTAATCTTTTAACATGTGAAACCTGTCAGCTAGCTAAAGAAGAAAGCATTGTTTTGGTATCACTAATGATCATTCACACTCTATCCCATCTAGCTAGTTGTTATTCTAATCCCTTGAAAATTGTTAGAGAATCACCCTCTATTATGACATATCTGTATCCCAATTCACTACCCATATTTGCAGCATATAATGCACCTGGGCCTTCAGCAAGTAGAGAATCAATTAGACTTGGTCTTGAGAGTTTTTTGGTAGCCAACACTCTGCCTTCATGAACATGAGCCACTAGGCCAAAGCCTACTCTTCCTCTTCCTTCATTCAGACTTGCATTCCAATTAATTTTGATAACACCTAAAGGTGGAGGTTGCCATCTGTTGATCACCTCTGTTACCCCATGATCATGTACTATAGATTTTTGTTGGGGAACTTTAAATTCTTCCAGAGATTTCTTTGTTGTCTTGGCCAAAGCACTAGGGTGAGTAAAGGAGTATTCAAAAATAAATTGATTCTTTGAAAATCAAATTAATGGGAAAGAAAACTTCTAGGAAATCAATTTCATCTAATTCTTCACTATGCTTTACTCATCTAACTAATTTAATTTAATTCTTGTTGTTTATTAGCAAATCACTAATTCATCCAAAAGCCTCTTTCGATAGTCAAATGGAAATTATTCTTGTTCATCAATTTACACAAGAGTATGCAAATTAATAAAGCAAGAAAGCAATAAGACCAATGATTTAAATACTACATAGGTTCATACAAGTCTTTTGATCTCTATATTTACCTATGCCGAAATATTCAAGATCTATCCTATAATTCCCTCTTTTGATAGCAAATCACAAGATTAAAACATCATCTAATCAATGTTCAATTAATTAGAAGTAATAAACTCAGAATAAATCAGAAACAAAGAGAGAATTGCTTTAAATTAGCATAGACAATCAAACATAGTTCGGAACTAGGTTATATCATTTTCCTAGAATAAATAAAATTTAGTTCATGCTAAAAATGAAATTCAACATAAACGAATTCACCATAATTGTTCTGAGAATATTGCAAGGAAAATAAACACTGAAAAATACTCCTCGCAGTCGTAGCTCGTCTTCAAAAACACCAGGAAAATATTCACTGCTTCTCTCCCGTCTGTGTCCGTGTATGATTCCAGCGTACGTGCTATGTGTGAAACTCTATCCAAAACAGATGACTTGAATTCTTCCAGCTGTGTTTCTCTATCCAAAAATAGTGTTCTCCAGTCAAAAGTATGGTCATATGATGTAAAATCACTTATATATACCCTAACGGCGGAAAAATCCTAGATCTGTAAAATACGATATTCGCTCGAGCGTCCAATGCCTCCACTCGAGTGAACTCCCTTCCCGCAACCTGCTCGAACTCACTGTCGAGCGGCTTTCGAGCATTTGAATTTGCCTAAATTCGCTTGAGCGACCAATGCCTCCGCTCGAGCGATGTGGTAAATTATATGAATTTCTGCAAGTCATCAGTGGGTAGAGCTTGAATGATAGCCTTGAGTAAAACCTCTTTTCCTGCCTGTAAGAGGAGTTTGTTTTTCCAATTATTCACTGTACTACTTACTCTATCTAGGATTCCTTTAAAGGCTTAAAACCTCGATCTACCTATAAGAGTAGGTAAACCAAGGTACTTCTCATAGCTTTGAATAGCTCTAAGTCCAGCCATGCCAAGGATATGATCTTTGGTTATCTCCTTAGTATTAGGACTAAAACTATCGAGGTTTTGTCCTTATTAAGTTTCGACCCAGAGCCTCTTTCATATAGGTCAAGCAGTTCAAGCATCTTTGCCCATTCTATTGCATTGGCACAACAAAATAATAAGTTATCATCTGCAAAAAAAAAAAAATGGTTAATGCATAACTTGCTCCTACCAAACTGGAACCTATGAATTTGCTTAGAAGCTTCAACTTGGTACAAGAGTGAGTTCAAAACTTTAGCTACCAGGATAAAAAGATAGGGAGATAAGAGATCTCCCTGTCTTAATCCCCTTATAGGTTGAAACCATGACTGAGGAGCACCATTAATGAGCAGGGAATATGACATAGTTGAAACACTCCTCATCACCAAGTCAATCCATCTTGGATTAAAACCCATATTTTCCATTGTTGCTTTAAAGAAAGTCCATGCCACCCTATCATATGCTTTTCTCATATCAAGCTTCAAAGACATGTAGCCCTACTGCCCTTTTCCTTTAGTTCTCATGGAATGCATAGCCTTAAAAGCCACAATTACATCATCAAGGATTAATCTGCCTGGTAAAAGGCCCTTTGAGTGGGAGATATGATTTTAGGCAAGATTGTTTTAAGTCGGTTTGCTAAAACTTTAGAGACTAGTTTGTCAATAACATTGCATAAAGATATAGGCCTGAATTCACTGACTGTTTGAGGCTTTTTTACTTTAGGTATCAGTACTATGTAGGTCTCATTAATATAAGTTAGGTCACCTACATAGTTAAGGATATTTAGGATAGCTCGAGTTATATCATCTCCCACTATGTCCCAATGGTTTTGATAAAACATAGCTAAGAATCCATCAGGGCCAAGAGAACCTAATGGATTCATTTGGAACAAAGTTGTCCTTACCTCAGTGGCATTGAAATCTTTTGTTAAGTGCCTATTCATGTGGCCATCCATTGTCTTCTCTACAAACTTCAAGCAATTAGGGATCTTGGCAGGTTGAGAAGTTGAAAATAGCTTCTTATAATATAACTCAAATGTGTTTGAAATGTCCTTTCTACTAAAACCTTCAGTTCCATCATTCCTCACAATTTTCTAAATATCATTGAATTTCCTTCTTTGATTTGCAACTCTGTGGAAGAACTTTGTGTTTCTATCTCCATGTTTGAGCCAGGTTTGTTTGGCTCTTTGTTTCCATCTTACATTGTCTGCTTCCAATAGAGCTTCTATTTCCTTTTGCAATTGTTGTATTGCTGCTAACAGCTTTCCATTGTTAGCATTCTGCATTTTAGATAGCTTGTCGAGTTTTTCCAAACCAGTTTCCTTTGCTTATCAAGATATCGCTTCTTCCAATGAACTAAAGCTTCCCTACATTTTTTGTAATTTGTTGTGTACACCACTTAAATAAGATCCCTGCCATGATGTAATCTAGTTCCAACTAGACTGTATAATTCCATTGCTTTGA
Source organism: Carya cathayensis (assembly GCA_011037825.1). Taxonomy (NCBI): domain Eukaryota; kingdom Viridiplantae; phylum Streptophyta; class Magnoliopsida; order Fagales; family Juglandaceae; genus Carya; species Carya cathayensis. The sequence goes on from QGSO01001002.1 coordinate 99,005, forward strand.
TCCCTTAGTTACAAGCTTGCCTCATATCTGAATCATAGCAATTTTCGCTTGTATTAAGACAACTGATTCCTCTTTCTGTCGAGATAAGTTGGGTGGGCTCAAGTCATTAGCTTTTGGAAGGCCTTCCAATTCTGGTATGTGAGCTTCCAAATCCATCATTCCCTCATTACTATCTTTGTATAACTCCTCTGCCTCCAATTTTAGACTTGACTCTCCTTTCAATTCTACATTTTCTTAATGGCAACAGATCCATATTCCTTATCATCTGTGTCTGCATAATCCTCTCTCTCAGTATGCAATTGTGTCATTTTCATTTCTTGATTTTCTTTTCTGAACACTTGTTTTTGTGGCCGCTCCTTCATGTACACCTATCCTCTCTCCTATTTCCCTTGGTGTTGATCCTGTTCAATTGCACCCCCATACTTCCTGTAACAAAATATATTAGTGTTCAATGGTTGAGTTTGAAGCCAAGGCCCAAACTAGTGGATCTTCTCCCTTTCTCCCCTCTGTTCATTTCTCTATCTAGTGCATCCCTTTCCTTGCTAGAGTAGTTTGCCACAATGGAAGCATAATGATTGTGTAATCTTTCATATTTGAAGTATATTGAGTATTGTTGTCCTTCAAAGCTCAGCCATCGACCTCTCAACAGAGGTTTGTGAATGTCTATTGCAACTCTTACTCTTAAGCATCTCTCAAGCTGAACCATCAGAGCTAGCATTGACCCTGATAACATGTCCAAGAGCCGCACCAAACTGACTTCCCAATTCTTCAGACATCGCTGCTAGAGGCATATTATGTAGTTGTATCCAAAAAGGTTCATATCTAAATTAGACTGAATTAAGAGCATTAGATTCATCCACTTCTTGAAGGGTTAAGAGGTTTGTATCGAAAAACCAAAGTCTCCGACTGAACACCTTTTCCTCATCAGCTATGTTTTGGAATTCAGTTAAGAATTTCTAATCCCCTCAACTCCTTAAACCTCACTTAGTCCATCAGTCTCCATACTAGAGCCATCGTTTTCCAAAAGGCTTCATGGTTAAGGCCTTTCCAAAAATTACTTTGCCAATTATGCAGTGTTGCCCACTACCATATTGATCCTTTGCATGAGAAGCAGGGTAAATAGAATTTTCTTCAGTAGTTAGATTAAGTCTTTCCTAGTGCTTCAATGGTTCTTCTTCTTCCACTGCCATTGCACCCTGCACTACACTTTAATTCATTATTTTGCACGTTGCATACCAAAATTTGATGGAATACCCATTTTTTAAAACAAAAGAAATTAAACAACTAAACCTTAGGATTTCGTTAAGAATTTTTTTTTAACACGATGACAACTATTTTTACTATTTTTAACAAATTTTAAATCTAGAGAACAGTTTGTAAATGATCAAAAAAGAGTCTTGTTTATTTTTACAGATGAGATTAGTTGAGATAAAAGTTAAAAGTAGAATAAAATATTATCAGAATTTATTTTTTAATATTATTTTTATTTTGATATTTAAAATAATTAAATTATTTATTTTATTTTGTGTGAAAATTTAAAAAGATATTAGATAAGATAAAATCAAACAAGAATGTTTGTCATAACAAACTAGATCAAGGATGGTCGACACTCCTTTGAGCCACGTTTTCCATTCCTTTGAAATTAATTCGCGGTTCCAAGCTTGCAGGCATGTAGGGTCTAATGCATTTTGTATTTTTTCCCTGATCTGGTCTGGTCTGGTCTGGTCTACACGGACTACGGAGACGATCATTATCATCACTCTGGCCGGCAAGGATAGATAATTAGGTTGGACGGTGCTGCGTCCACGTACGGGAGCTATACTGAGATATAATTGATTTTATATATATATTTATTTAATACTTTTAAATATTTTTTAGAAAAAAAAAAAAAAGATATTATGATTAAAAAAATACTTTATTAAGCATTAAATATAAAAAATAAAAATCCAATGATAAGGGTGTACGTGCTGTCCAAATAGGTCATAAAAACAAAAACTAAACAGAAACAATGAACATGTGTATTACTGACAAGCCACAGAAACTCCACAAGTTTTTCTTTTTCGAATATTGTAGGGTTCTATTTCGCACGTCCTTTTACAGATGGCTCCTGGGGATTTGAGCAATCTATTGCAGGGCCAGAAATTAAACCAATTATCTCTTCTTGATGATTCCTTCTGGCAACTTTTCGGTCATGCTTATCATGTACGTTTGCCTTTGCCACACATTAATATTGTTTGTTTCTCACCATACATTTAGTTTTTTGAGTCTATGCGGAAACCAACAAAAGAAAATGAAATAAATATGCAACGTAACCATCTGTGGATTAAGGCACGTCAATAATTTATTGAAAATGCATACTGCCCAGTCATTCTGTCTGTGATAACTGTATTTATGTTTTCTTCTGCCGCCTACAATTTTCGAGATGCTGTGGATTCGAGATGCTGTGGAAACAATTCAAGGATTTATGATAGCCATCCAAATAACAGATATTGCTGAAGCCAAGAAAGCTGATAGCTAGTAATTGATAGAATAAATGAAATACTTTTAAGTATGTTCTAGTTGCTTCAGGGTAATAAGGTTACAAATCAATCATAATGATGAAGAATTTGGAAGAGAAAATGATTAACTGAAAGATTTCTAATATGATTTTGCATGATCATTACTAATTTAATGTTTTCTGATGGATGTAAGATTTATAAGCTGAGAGTTTCATTAAAGCAGCTTTAAGAATAAATATTGGGACGGGATGTTAAATAAAACGAATTAGGTGTGAAAACGATGGGGAAAAAAAAAAGTAAAAAGCAAACAAATAATCAATCACATGACGCAAAATTAATATGCTTTAATAATGTCCCTACGTCCACAAAACTACAGAGTATTTTATCATATTGAGAAATAACAAAATACACTTTGATACACTATTTAGAACAATTACCATGCATACTATCATAGCATTCATATTTATAAGGTTACACGGCGAAAGCCCAATTCTTCAATTATTGCATAATTTGCTCGAATGAGACATTGAGTAATATTCACTTTGTCTGACGTTCACTTGAGCGACATTATCAAGCAAGTGTCGAGCAAGCTCTCTACCTGAGCTTCGCCCAAAAATAAAGAGTTCGCTCAACATGTCACACAAACTTTTTGTTTGGCACTTCCCGAGTCACAAACAGGGTCAAAAATTCTTTCCGGCTTGTGTTCTATGGCCCAAGCCTAACACGAGTGTTTGAGGACTAGCTCAATGAATCTAATGAAGCCACTAAGCCCAATGGCTCCAAAGACCAACTCATTACCCAGCCCATTTTCCAGTACGATTTTGAAACTTAATTCTGGGAAGATTCTAGATGACTTAGCCAACATGCTATATCTCATTAGAAAGCTTCATGTCTCTAGTTTCCAACGCATCAAACGCTGTGCAATTTGGAGTCTTCTTGAGGAAGTTATAAGGATTTTAATGAATACCATGCAAGAGTAATAGAATGTTGCGAATTTAGATTTTCTCAAATTTTTTGGAATTCTCTAGGCAATATTCTTAATTAATGTTAGTTGGGAAATAGCAAGCTTTAATTACCCATGCTTGGAGGGTTGTTCCAAGTTTTTCTATATAAACCCCTTAGTGCTAATGAAAAATCCATATTTGAGTTTATTACAAATTAATTGAGCTTTTAGCTTATGAAGAAGAGCTTCTTCTTACAACTCTTATCCTTCAGTGGATTCCTATATGTGGCAATTTCTTACTCTGTATCTCTTGGGTAGTGATTTTTTGTATCCCTTTGGTGTTCTTGTTCGGGTGGAGAGCTTATCTTCCTTTGGGTGGTGATATCTGTATCTCATTGGATACTTTTATCTTTTATTTCCAATCATAAGCCCGGTATCAGTTGGTATCAGAGCCAGATTATCATGGCGGGTCGTCATCGCTGACCAAATGTTGAATGACCACCTCGTCATGAAAGAAATCTACATGATGATAAAATGGATAAGTTAAGGAGATGATTGAGTTATAATATTGTGATTATTTTATACTTAAATTCAAGTCAATCACACTTTCTTACTAGTAATTGAATAAGTTGGATCTTGATAAATCAATTATAACTAAATTGATAACAGTCTAATTTTATGATCTTAATCTCTAAATTATTACATGAAGTTGAGGAAATTATTTGTTGTGTATATATGCAGGTGGCCATGTGGAAATTTCAAAACTTAAATTAATTCATGCCCTGCATTTTTACATTTTTTCAGATTTGATGGAACTCACGCGGACACGAACTTGCAAATTTCAAAAGCAGAAAATTCTTAGTCAAAGTTGTTGCGTCTAAACTTTAACTCAAATTAATGAACTAAAATTTAGTGTAGTTTTACCTGCAAGTATACAGGTGTTGTAGTACCTTACAGGATCGAATCCACAGGGATTGACTAATGTGAAAAATTCTCTCAAACAAATGAAAATAAAATACTAAAAGAGATGAGATTGAAAATAAAATGAGATTATTGAAATGATGATTTTTGTCGTGACAAACCAAAATTAAAATGATAAGTTGTATTGATATGAAAAAAGAGACTAAGGTTTCGAGGATCCGTTTAATAATTTAAAATATTGTTTCCGATCGAATTACTTCAATTAAACTAGAATAACGATTCCGTTTAATTGGAAGATTTAGCATTTAAAATCAAGAAAATAATTACTAATGATTGAGCATGAGCGATCGATGATTAAAACATTTACAAATCTATTTTACTATCACAGGGATTTCTCAAGCATTCACTGTATTCGAAAATCACAATGAATCAAGATAAATATATAGATAATCAAATTATCCAATAATAAAATCATTCAATCGATCAATCTCGCAAAATAAATTTATCGTCGATCCGAAAACAATTTCCAAATCATTAAACTTCACCTCTAATGTGACGCCCCCAAATTCCGCTTGGGATTGAACGGACATTTGAAGCGTCGAGACATGCAACACAAGGTTACCTGCCCCCGTTCATGACATATAAGATGCAATGTTCCTAACATGCATCTAACATTATGCAATATTCGCAACGGATAATCTTTTTCTTTAGCAATACTATGCACCAACTAAATATATCCCAAATACTTGAAACATAATTCATACATAAAGGCATACTAAAAAGCCGTGATCACCACACTAGTCTAAAATGGTTGTGATCAAAAGAATACTTGAGATACAACTCCAAAAGTACAAGTATTAACCTAAGTTAAATACTATACCATCATCAACATCGCACCGTGGCCTAGTCGACCGTATTCAGTTGGTCAGATTCCAATTCTCCTTTGGGTCCTGTAACAAGATCTACCATTCGGGGGGAATGGTAGTTGGGACTACCACAGTGAGATTTGATTACAAATCTCAGTAAGTTAACATAAAACTTATACACAGGTTAAAAATGCATGCATGGCAGTAAAAGCATAAATGCATAATTATAGTCATACATAAACATAGTATAACTTGACATATAGCATGACTTAACCAGAACTTAAGCGTGAACTGAACTTGACTTAACATGGCATGAACTTAAGCTTAAAACATAACATGAACAATCAACATAACATGAACGTGAAACATAACATGGACATGAACATAACATAACATGAACGTGAGCTTGAACGTATCATAAACGTGAACATAACATGATGTGAACATGAACTTGGAACATAACATGAACATGAACATAACATGTACGTGAGCATAACATAACATGAACTTGATCTGAAACTTGACTTAACATAAACTTGGAATCTTATTTAATTGTCTTGATTAATAACGTGCATTAATACGTACTCCACAGTTGTTGTGGCCCCACGTATTCAAGTAACATAAAACATAATACGTACTCCACAGTTGTTGTGGCCCCACGTATTCTACATGTCACAATTGCTGTGTCTCATGTAGTGTATGCTCCACAGTTGTTGTGGCCCCATACTTCATGCTCCACAGTTGTTGTGGCCCCATGAATTCACATAACATAAAATATAATACGTACTCCACAGTTGTTGTGGCCCCACGTATTCTACATGTCACAATTGCTGTGTCTCATGTAGTGTATGCTCCACAGTTGTTGTGGCCCCATACTTCATGTAACATAAAATATAATACGTACTCCACAGTTGTTGTGGCCCCACGCATTATAAGTAACATAAATATAATACGTACTCCACAGTTGTTGTGGCCCCACGCATTATAAGTAACATAACATAAATATAATACGTACTCCACAGTTGTTGTGGCCCCACGCATTATAAGTAACATAAATAATATAATACGTACTCCACAGTTGTTGTGGCCCCACGCATTATAAGTAACATAACATAAATATAATACGTACTCCACAGTTGTTGTGGCCCCACGCATTATAAGTAACATAACATAAATATAATACGTACTCCACAGTTGTTGTGGCCCCACGCATTATAAGTAACATAAATATAATACGTACTCCACAGTTGTTGTGGCCCCACGCATTATAAGTAACATAACATAAGATATAATACGTACTCCACAGTTGTTGTGGCCCCACGCATTATAAATAACATAACATAAATATAATACGTACTCCACAGTTGTTGTGGCCCCACGCATTATAAGTAACATAACATAAATATAATACGTACTCCACAGTTGTTGTGGCCCCACGCATTATAAGTAACATAACATAAATATAATACGTACTCCACAGTTGTTGTGGCCCCACGCATTATAAGTAACATAACATAAATATAATACGTACTCCACAGTTGTTGTGGCCCCACGCATTATAAGTAACATAACATAAATATAATACGTACTCCACAGTTGTTGTGGCCCCACGCATTATAAGTAACATAAATATAATACGTACTCCACAGTTGTTGTGGCCCCACGTATTATAGTAACATAATATAAGATATAATACGTACTCCACAGTTGTTGTGGCCCCACGCATTATAAGTAACATAGAATATAATACGTACTCCACAGTTGTTGTGGCCCCACGTATTATACGTAACATAACATATCTTATTTTTCTTAATGCATGAGATGTTAATTAATATCATATAATTTTTTCTAACATGACGTATACTTGTAATGACACAATATGATTTAATCATAAACATTTCATGGCATACTTGTATCATATGGCATACTTAACATGGTATACTTATAACATACAGCATTGTATAATAGAAAAGATTGTGTAACAGATAATTATTCATGAGATTAAATCATACGTAACAAATAAACATATAATGACATAGCATGGCATGGCATATACGATAACATACATACATAAATTGTAGTTCCCTTACCCATCACACATACACAATAAACTGATAGTAAGTTAGAGGCTAACTTACCTCGATCGTCGCGTTCTATGAGAAAAGGGCGCGAAACACGAGGAACTGCACAACAGCTGGAAGAGGAACACTCAAGTCCTTAAGATTTTCACTTCTGAACTCAATTGTCATATTATGAGCACTTGCAACACCACGGCAACTTGAGGTTTCACTATACTCAGAAGAGATAATTTGACTTCATAAAGCCTTTGCACTAAAACAAGTTCATTAAAATTATCAATAATAACCAACAAACAATTCCTTTCTCAATCCATATACTCTTAGCCATAGTCAACCACAAGATGACACCAGTCACCCCAGACTATAATCCATAACACCACTGCTTCGGGACACTGTCATACAGTTTCCCAACACTACACCATGCTCTACACTTCTCTGTTACGCCATCCAACCCTTCGTGACACGCCATCCGGTGTTTCACGACTTAATACAGAGTACACTCACGTGAACTCTCTTCCATCCACACTACAAAACCCATCACTGCGATACACGTCTCACAGTGCATCGCTACGCGACACGGAGTACGCACTACGCGTACTTCCTTCGCTACAACACTCATCAACACGATGCACATCACACGATGCATCGCCATACAACACGGAGTACACTACATGCGTACTCCCTTCCTTCTACGACACACATCATTACAGCGCACGTCGCGCGGCGCGTCGCTGCATTACACAGAGTACGCTACACGCGTATTCTCTTCACACAACCCGCCGTATCACATCTACGGCATCCATCTCACGCCTATACTTCACAGCACAGTCCACAAAATACACAATCAAACTCAACACTTCACAACCACACTTCCCTTCACAACTACGCAACGAACTCCACAAATACAACTACACAATTCACAAACCAACCAACTAACTATTTTAAACGTAAAATAACTAGAGATAGAAGGTTATACCATCGACGGGATAACCCGCGCGTCGCTCGTTGTTCGTCACGAACATGCGTCGGAGGAACGTACGTGGCGGCGTACGGTGGCTGTCCACCACATAAAGTGGTAGTTTGGGCTTGAGAAAGGCTAGGCGTGGTCTTGGAAGACTCATGATTTTACAGCTGTCGATGAAGAACAAATTACGTGATTTACGGAAAAGATAATCTATACGCGTGATTCCAGATGAGGGTAAAGATGAGAGAGATGTGATTGCTGTCGGGAAATAATCCAAAACTGATAATTTTAGCGGGCTGTTACATCTAACCTTAGTATGAAAATTTAGCCAATCATGTTCATCACAAGCGCTATAAAAATTAAATAAACATCATCCATGATAAAACTAAAATAAAACGCAAGCTAACAATAAAAACAACTTAGATCATAAACTAAAAGTGAAGAGAAAATTGAGCCGAAAATAACTCCCTTCGTAACCAGTCAAGAAGAACTCCTCCCAATGTCTGGAAAACCTTCAAGTGCAACGTCAAACGAAACATCCCCTCTCTCATCCCCAACGTCCACCGTGATCCTTTGTTCCAGAACCAGAAAAAAATAAAAACTCCACCTACGGACGTTCTCTCCACCAGCGTCCTTTTTCGTCCTCCAGCCAAAAATAAATCCTCCCTTTCTCACTTCCAACGTAAGAGAAAACCCAGCATTCCGAAAAAAAATCTTCTCTGTCAACTCCCTCTATCTTTCTCCTCTCCTTTCTCTTTTATATATTTTTTTTGTTTCGTAAGCTCCTCTCCTGTAAAAGAACCAGAGCTTCACCGAAATTCAGCTTCAAGGTAAAAGAACCAGAGCTTCTTTCCTCAGTCCGTCAAAATGTTTCTCTCAGTTTCTACTCACTTCCAAGCCTTTGTTTTCACGTCCAAAGAACAGAACAATTCCTTTTATGTTCTGCTCTGCCTTGAAGTCACTGAACCGATCAGTTCAAACTCCTTCCAGCTTCTTTTTTCCATTCCAGTTTCACCCATTACGAAAATGAAAACTTGCCGTCCGCAGTTGCTCTATTCTTTTGCTCTAAAAACATAGCTAAACGTCCAGACCAACGTACAATCCCTTCCCTTTCTTTTTCGTCTCTCACCCGTTCCATCTCTGTCCGTCAAAAGCCAGAAAAAAAAAACTCCCAGGTGCTCAGTTTTTCTCTTCTATCTTCTTCCGTCTGTAGTCTTCTTTGTCACTTTTTTTAGTTCATCTCCGAACGTCCAGCCCCCCTCTACGTAAACTCTCTTTTTAACGTCACTTTGGTTCCGTCTCCAAACCTCCTCCATCCTCTCCGTAAATCACTCCCTTTAAAGCTTTCACTCACCAACATATTTTAATTTACTCCAGCACGTCTTCACCCTCAAACCATCCACCGAATTCCTTTAATCTCCACGTTTCACTCTCCGTCTTTCACGTCCAGCTCACCCTCCTCAATTCTCAATCAAATTTCCGTATACGTCCAGTCTCAGACCTTCACGTCACCCAGCTTTGGCTCCATCCTCTTTGTCCGTCCCCCTCAGCCCACATAAATACTTCTCTTTTGCTTTCGGTTTGGTAGCTTGCCATAATCCCACTTCTCTTTCCATATCCAGCCAGAAGTCAAAGAAACCTCAACATATACATTTTTTTCCGTCAATCTCTTTCTCAAACTGTTAAGATGTCCCTCAATTTTTGGCTTTCCGTAAATGTTTCCATCTGCTAGCTCTTTCCGTTTATGTTGGCAACATGGTTTGTATAAAAAAAATTGTTGCATGCTGTTAGCCTTTTTGTTCGCCGTCCTTTCATTTACTTTGTGTCGCATTACTTTTAAAGGAAAAGCTTTCTTTGATCTTCACTTTTAATTTCCACGTAGCTTGCCGACAATTCTTTCAATATTTTCAGCTGCCCAAATCCACTGCTTTGAAAATCTCATATAGCATGCGTCGTGGCTCAGAATCGGATCTCCTTTGAATTTTATTTATGCTGCAAATAAAAAATAAAAATAACACTTGAAATAAATTAAAAAGAAAATAGATTATTAAAAATATACTCTATATGTGAGGAAATATTTTTCAATTAAATCATAGTTATAAAATTAAGCATAAACATGATATTAATCAATTAAAAATCACAACTCGAATTTATGCTTATTAACTATTTTTCCATCTAAAACCAATAATAATGTCACGAAACAGTTTAAATGAATTGGTTTTAAATAGCTAAAATATGCAATTTTTCAGCTCAAACAAAAGTGGACCCCGCGAAATTCCAAAGCACTTCATGCATTGCTTCAACGAAGATCAACACAGAATTGACTTCTTGGACTAGGGGACCACGCATTAATCCGTCTTCAATGCATTTGGACGCATCCACCTGCAACTTCAATTGGTCACAATTCTCATTATTCACACCTGCTACGGAAACCTACGTCTAATGTATGTGGACCCCACACGTTTGGCAATTCCACTTCACACAGAAGGAAGTCAGTTGCCCCTACTTTCAATCTCACATCACTACTCCCATGCGAAAAGCACACTTACGGAACGTCCATCCCCTGTGTCCCTTGCTTAAGATGCGCAACACCTTTTTGGACGCAGCAGCTACGTTTGTCTGGGAGTCAAATGGAAGTTTTCTTCTTTTGGGTCTTGAAAAATGAAAGGAAGAGCTATGCTTGCTTCTTCCTTCATTGAGTTTGACGGACTGAGGAGAGTAGGAGGCACACAGACGAGGTTTTCCCTTTAGGCGTTGTTCTTCAAATGCGAATAGCTAACTTTGGAGAAGCAGGTAACAACAAGCTTCATTTTTGGATGTGATACGCTAGGGCACTTTAGAAAAAAAAAAAAAAAAAAAAAAGAGAGAGAGATGACATTGATCTTCTTTTTATTGCTTGGAATCATTGGAATGTCCCTTAGAACGTAAGTTTCGTGATCTTCTTTTTATTGCTTGGAATCATTGGAATAGATGACATTGATGAATGTGGTTTAGCTTCTTAATTGAGGATAATCATAATTTAATCAATGCACGTTCATGAATCCACTTAATGTATGGAAGTAATTGAAGTAGTGTCAAGATGCATTAGAGAGAAAATTTCTTAGATACTAGCTAAATATTTTATATTCCCCACTCGTGTTTGACACATTATATTATTCATTTTTCTTGCATACTCTTTAGCACTCATTCACCATCTCACGCAAAATGAAACGAGGGCATTTTTTATAATGTCCAATAATCAATTCTCATTGTGAATATCATTGTAGATAGCCTTAGTTAATAATTTTCTTTTATTTTCGATAATGAATGAATTTGAATATTAAATTGATCGTTCCTTGAGAAAATGACTTAGGGACTTCCTTATTACTACTTGACAACTCTTATACTTGGGAGTAATTCTTTAAACACTTTTTAAGGCGAGTCAAGTTTTTGAAGCCATTGCCGGGGAACGGCTAGTTTAATTCAAATTTTTTTATTATACTTTTGTTAGCTTCTTTCCTTAAATTTAATTTTGCTTTTTTTCCTTTTTTTTTTCTCTTGTTTGGCATTTAGTTGTTGGATACTTTTTTTTTTTTTTTGCAATTTATTTTCTTCTCTAGTTGTTAAAACCATTACATACTAGTGGCAGTTATGTTTGATGTCATGGGCTAGAGACCACACAAGAAGGTTGTATCGCGTGAATCATAGTTCAAGTAGTAGAGTGCCAACTGTTGAGTTGGATTCTAGTTTTGATTCTGATTATGAGACTAATTTAGAAAATCCTTTCTTTGATAACATGGTTGAACAAGCTCCTAGGATACTTGAGGATTATCTACAGCCCACACGGACCACACAACCATCTTGCATCATCTTGCCTGAGCATGCACAGAATTTTAATATCAAACATGGCACGATGTCTGAGGTACCCCAATTTCATGGGATGGAATCTGAAAATCCATACCAACATTTAACTGATTTTGATTCTCTTAGGCCTAACTCTTTTTCCATGTCTTTTGCTAGTTGGTCTGACATGGAAAAAGAGTTCTTACACAAGTATTTTCCCTTACAGAGAACTCAATCTTTGCAGGAACAAATTAGTCAATTCATGCAAAGAGCGGATGAGACCTTCCATTCAAGCTGGGAAAGGTTCAAAGAGCTGGTCAACATGTGTCGTCATCATGGGTTCGAGTCATGGCGATTGGTAAATTACTTCTACCTTACTTTGACCCCTAAGTCAAAGCAATTTGTTCATACCATGTGCACTGGGGAATTTTTCGATAAGGAGCCTGACGATGCTCTTAGCTTCCTTAATTATTTGGCTAAGAATGCTCAACAATGGAGTACAAGGGTCGATAGAAAACCAAGTGCAACCCAACCATTGAGGTCAATAGGTGGTGGAAGGAGGCATGAACTAAAAGATGATATTGATGTTCAGGCATGGTTGGCTGCTATTGTTAGAAGGTTGGAAGTCATAGAATTTGCAAAAGAGAAAGCAGTGAGTAAGGTTTAGGAAGTGTGTGCTCTCTGTGCTGATGCTAGTCATAAAACTTTGGAATGCCCCGCTTTGCCAATGTATCAAAATGGTGATGTGGAAATACCTCAAGTTGTAAATTGGGTGAGTCGGCCTCAAAACCCACCAATGTCAAACACCTACACTCCGACATGGCGGAATCACCCTGATTTTTCATGGAGAAATGACCGAGGACAATCAAGTCAAACAGTCGCACTCCCTCAGAGTAACTTTTAGCAACTTCCCATGACTCAATATCAACAGCCTTTCCCACCTCCTAAGAAGTCACTGGATGATACAATTACTTAGATGGCTGCCACCTTCCAGAATTTATGGCAAGCCAAGATTCAACCAATGCTCAAAACTCTCAAGCTATCAATGAAATCAAAAGCACCCTTAACAAAGTGACGACTACTCTAAACACCTTGGAGAAGGGTAAATTTCCAGCTCAAGCTCAACCCAACCTGCAAGTGTACCAGCAAGCGCAAGTACACTTAGTTGAAAATGAAGACCTCAAACCAATGAAAGCAGTAATTACATTGAGGAGTGGTAAGCAAATTGAGAGACCAAATGTTCTAAAACAATCCAAACCAAGGTCATCAATTGAAGATGATTGTGAGTCTGAATAGGGTACCAAGGTCTTGGAAGATGCGACGGAACCACCCAAGGCACAAGTTAACTCAAGCGGGAACCAACAAAAAGAGAATGAGTCTATGGGTCAGAAAATTGAGGATTTGAAGAAGGAATATGTGCCTACGGTAGACAACAAATAGAAATTTTGGAGGTGTTCAAGCAAGTAAAAATCAACATTCTAGTGGTTTTTGCACTTGATAAGTTTCGGGTTACTAGTAATTGAAGTATGGAAGTAATTGAAGTAGTGTCAAGGTGTATTAGAGCGAAAATTTCTTAGATGCTAACTAAATATTTTCTATTCCACACTCGTGTTTGACACATTATATTATTCATTGTTCTTGCATACTCTTTAGCACTCATTCACCATCTCGTGCAAAAGGAAATGAGGGCATTTTTTATAATGTCCAAAAACCAATTCTCATTGTGAATATCATTGTAGATAGCCTTAGTTAATAATTTTTTTTAATTTTTTATAGTGAATGAATTTGAATATTAAATTGATCGTTCCTTGAGGAAATGACTTAGGGACTTCCCTATTACTACTTGACAACTCTTATATTTTGGAGTAATTCTTAAAATACTTTTTAAGGTGAGTCAAGAGACAAGTTCAACATAATGGTTCTCATCATAATTTTGATGATCACTCTTCTGGAGGAGATAATGAAGAAGGAAATCCTTTTGGAAATCCACTCTACCATTCTAGAAGTGGAGCATCTACTATTGAGTCTCTTCCTTGTCAACATGCTCCATGGAATCATAGTTTTCAACTGGATCAACTAGATGTGAAAGTTAATATTCCAAAGTTTGAAGGAAGAATGCAACCAAAGGATTTCATTGATTGGCTATAATTAGTTGATTGGGTCTTTGATTATAATGATGTTTGGGATCATCGTAAGGTAAAACTTGTTGCCATTAAATTATAGAGGTACGCTTCTTTATGGTGGGAGAATTTGAAGAAGCAACAAGCTTATGAAGGTAGAAGATGTATTGTTACTTGGCGAAAAATGAGAAAAGAGCTTAAGAGAAAATTTTCTTACCTGAAAGCTACCGACAAGATATTTTCCTTAAGTTCCTTAATCTTTGACAAAGGAAGAGTATTGTGGAGTAGTATACTGCAGAATTTGATCATCTACTTATGAAATGTGATATTGCCGAACCAAAAGAGCATACTATTGCTCGCTATCTTGGTGGGCTACAGATAGAAATTGGGAATGTTGTCCAATTACAGCCATATTGGACTTATGTTGACATTGTCAAGCTAGCGTTGAAAGTGGAAAAGCAAATTAAGGAGGCTCGTGGAAGTAGCCATTGGTTTGTGACGAAAGATGGGCATTCCAACCGGGGGAGTGCTTCAACAGCCAAACAAATTTCGGGAGGTAAGGTTACAAATTCTAAATTCTCAAAGAAGGAAGTGGGAGCTGGTTCAAGTCATCCAATTGCCGATTCTTGCAAATGTTTCAAGTGTCAAGGAATTCGTCATATTGCATCAGATTGTCCAAATCGCCAAATTGTGACTTTTATTGAAGAAGAAGATGGCAAAAACATTGAGGAGAATTTAAAAGGTGAAGAGGAAGAAGAAGTGGTCACCTATGCTAATAATGGAGAATCCCTTGTTGTTCAGTGAAGTTTAAGTGTGGATCATAAAGATGAAGATGAGTGGCTTCAAACCAACATCTTTCGCACAAGATGTACTTCTCATGCTAAGGTCTATGATGTTATTATTGATAGAGGAAGTTGTGAAAATGTTGTGGCATAAAATATGGTGAACCAACTGAAATTGAAAATGGAGCCACATCCTCAACCTTACATGCTTACTTGGTTTCGCAAGGGGAATGAGGTAAGAGTCAATAAGCGATGTCTTATTCAATTTTCTATTGGAAAGAATTATCAAGATAAAGTACTATGTGATGTTGTGTCTATGGATGCATGTCAGTTACTAATTGGTAGACCTTGGCAGTATGATAGAAGAGCTATCCATGATGATTTTAAAAACACCTATGTTTTAGTAAAAGATGGAGTGAATGTTGTCTTAGGTCCTTGTCACTTAGAGAAGACTCCCAAACTTGATAAAGGAGAGGGAACTAATTTACTCACAAAATCTGGGATTAAGAAAGAGTTAGAGTATGCTACTGAAGCTTGTGCTCTTGTGGTGTTATAAGAAAATGAACAAAAGAATGAGCCACCTCCAATTTTACAACCACTTCTTGTTGAGTTTCTCGATGTTATGATTCCACATGGTCTCCCTCCCATGAGAGATATTCAACATTGCATTGACCTTGTACCTGCTTCTGTCATTCCTAATAAGGCGACTTATAGGATGAGTCCTAAGGAGAATGAAGAGTTGCAACAACAAGTGGAAGAGCTTTTCGCTAAAGGCTTGGTGAAAGTGAGTATGAGTCCATGTGATGTCCCAGCTCTTCTTGTTCCTAAGAAAGATGGAACTTGACGTATCTTTGTTGATAGTAGAGCGGTAAACATGATTACTATTAAATACCGCTTTCCAATTCCTCGACTTGATGATCTTCTTGATCAACTTCATGTGGCTAATCTGTACTTTCAAGAGATTTTCAAGCTTCATGGTATTCCTAAGACAATTACTTCAGATCGAGACACCAAGTTCATAAGTCATTTATAGCATACTCTTTGGCGAAAGCTTGAAACTAATCTTCAATTTAGTTCTACTTGCTATCCCTAAACAGATGGCCAAACAGAAGTAGTCAATCGAAGCTTGGGCAATTTGTCGAGAAGTTTTGTGGGAAAAAATATTAGACAACGGGATCTCTTGTTAACAGAAGCTTAGTTTGCTTATAATCAGTCCAAGGGTCAAACTACTAGTTATAGTCCATTTGGGGTTATTTATGGACAAAATTCCATTAGTCCTCTAGAGTTGGCACGAGGGGTGTAACGGGTCTGGTTCGGTCCAGTTTTGGACAAAATCTACGACCGAACCGGTAGGCATCAGTTTTACATTCAAAACCGATTACATACCGGTTACCCTCCTAAAACGGTACTCCGGTTTTATAGGTTTTCGGTCCGGTTTTAATAAAATATAAATTTATCATAAAAAATCTATTTATAAAAAAAAACACTGCTGCCAAAAAATTCTCCTTAAAAAAAAAAATCTACTTTGTATTAGTATTAGTATATAACTATTGACTATAGTCTATATATTTGTATTTGTTAATGGTTATAGTGAGTTTAGTTTATTATAACTATATTATTGATAGACTATATTGATAGTATTAGTATAGTAATTTAGTATTAGTATTACTATATTATTATTTTATATGTGATTATTTCGTATAATGATTTATATACTAATCTATACATAGACTTAAAGTATAATATTAATAGTAATATAGTATTAGACTATTAGTATTTAGTATTAGGTCATAAAATGTAAATTGTATTAATATAAATTATATACTTTTTCTTTTTTTTTTTTGAAAAAAAGACTTCAATTCCATTCATAACGGAAGTTATAGTTGTTACTGATAAAACAGGAAAACCCTGATTACAAGCCAAACTAATCATCTGTTTGGAGCTTCCCCACACACAAATTCCTTTGTGGCAGACATTGTCTAGAACTTCAATAAACTCTCTAGAGACAAGGCCTTCTGAGATGCGAGCCTCTGTAAACAACAGAGGTGTCCATCTTGACTTCTCAGGGAAAATACTTCCAGGATCCCACCCTCCAAAGGAGAGCAGGAGAATAAACCTCATCCTCCAAAGGAGGTGGGGAGGGGGGGGGGGACCCTCCACCTCTAAAAGAGGTGAGGACTGAGGGGGAAACCCTCATCCTCCAAAGGAGAAGAGGAACAAACC
This sequence comes from Carya cathayensis, assembly GCA_011037825.1. NCBI lineage: Eukaryota > Viridiplantae > Streptophyta > Magnoliopsida > Fagales > Juglandaceae > Carya > Carya cathayensis. Next base: position 116,222 of record QGSO01001002.1, read on the forward strand.
TGCTTTGGACCAAGGTCCAAAGCCTATTTCTATTTATTTAACCTAAACTACATTACTACATTAAACATAAAGCACTAAAATTAAAGAGCACAAAATTACTAATAAAGGGGCACATAAACTGAAGTAACACGTGGGCTGGCTAGGGTTTCATCTCTAAATCTCGCCTCCCCCTTCTTTCTTCTCTGTTGTTGTGCGACACAAACTGCTGCGCCGACCATCACCACAAGTCACGGGACACACCACGAGGCCCAGATTTATGCCCGGCAAACCGACTGCAAAATCAAAGAGAAGGATGGCCAACAGCCCATGACTTCGCTGCTTGTACTACCAACGCTCTGTTACAAAACAGAGCAACGTGCCTCTCATCAACGAGCCACCCCACCGTAGCCTCGCCGCACCTTAGTCCATTGCTATCAACCTTACGCCAACAAAATAGGGTAGCCAGCCTCTCACCCCTGTCTAGATCCACCATCCTCGGCGAGACCACCAGCGTCTGTGCACGTCTCCTCTGCAATGAGCCACCTCGCTTCAGGGTTGCACTCGGGACCTTTACAGATGATCCTTGCTTCGAGACAGCTCTGTAACTAGGGACCAAGGGCTAAGCCACCATAACCACAAGCACCAACTGAAACTAACCAAATAGAAACCCAAAAAAAACCAGACGAAACTAGAAGAAATGAAAAGAAAATAAACTAAAGGCAAGCAACTAAAAGGAGGAGGGAGGGAGGGAGGAGTCCTCCCTCCAGGGCGGTTATCCGATTAGCTTTCTCTCTAGAGAGAGGGGAGAGCTTCTCTCTCTAAGAGCGTCTATAGCACTTTCGCCCAAAAAAAAATCATTATATACTAATATAATTATTTATATTTATCTACTAATGTCTTATGTACTTATCAGAAAAAATATAGAGAGTTTTAAGTTTATTAGGCCATCAAAATTTAGTAATAATATTTGAGTGATTTTCTTTCTTTTTTGATTCTTACTTCTTATGAATCTATGATAAAATGTTATTAATAAATAATAATATTATATATTTAAAGCGTATGATCAATTAAATTTTCATGTTTAAGATTAAACTTTTATTTTATAAATTATAATAACATTATATATAATTAAAATTTATATTAATATATATATTATATATATAAATTATATATAATATAAAATATATTAAACAGTACCGGTCCGATCCGGTCTAAAGATGACCGAAATCGAAACCAAACCGGTTCCGACCGGTTTTCCATTTTATGAAACTAGTTCCAGACCAAACCGGTCCAAAACCGGAACAACCGATCCTATTCGGGCCGGTTTTCCGGTTTGCCGGTTAAAATTTACACCCCTAGTTGGCACTACTCCCTACTACCCAATAGTTTACTAGAAATGCAGAAGAGAGGTTGAAATTCATTAAGGTTCTGCTTGGCCACTGAGAATTCTCAGATGAAAATTTTGTGTTTTAAGATGAAATATTAACATATTATATTTTAATATTATTATTGTTTTGAGATTTGAAAATGTTAAGAAAAAGTTAAATAGTTTATTATATTTTATATGAGGATTTGGGAAAGTTATAATGATGAGATGAGAATTTTGTATTTGAGATGAGAAATTTATGTGGCCAAACCGTACCTTAGAAGCTATATGAACAAGTTCGAAATCGCATTATTAAGAAAACTGAGAAGTACAAGCAGCAAGCCAACAAGCACTGAAAACTAGCAGCTTTTGAAGAAGGTGATTTCGTGTACGTGGATTCATCTTTGGAAGGAACATTTTTTGTAACAGCCCGCTAGAAATTCAATGGTGGAATTTCTATAGACATTAGAAATCTCGTGAAAACCCCATAAGTTTTTACGAATCGGCTAATCGCATAAGTTCTAGTCTGTCAACATAGTTAGTATTATCACTCACTATGGTGCCAGAAATGCGATTTTATTTGTTTGAGGTAGTTAGAAGTGTCAGATTACGTTATAGTTTACGCCACTAGACTCAGTTGAATATTTATGATTTTTCAGTACTAAGTTTTTTATGCACTCTTTCGGAGTGAATAGTAACCTCGATAAGTGTACTAAGTGCAGTGGTTTCAAAATCACAGTGTGAAATGTCCAAATTAGGTTAGAGAAGTTTTATTTGGACACTTGGCAAGATCTTAACCACACATAATGAATAATATTATATACTTGGCACAAAGAGAAACCATTAGATGGATTTGTGAAGGAAATCAATGTGTGAGATCATGCCACCTAAGCAAAACAGTTTTTTTTCATCTGATCAACCAAATTGAGTTAGATCAAGAGGGTTTCAACCCTAGTAAAACCCTAAATGGTTGAAATCCATTTGAAACCCCAACAAACTTGGTTGAAACCGAAACCCTAAACGGTTTCCCCAAACCCTAAAGTTGGCATTTAAACCCTTTTTGATCCAATTTCTAGCATTGTGTTTAATCACTTGATTAAATCACTTTCACATGCTTTTAATTTCTCAAATTCCTATTATGACATCTTTATCCAACATTTTAAACCTTAGAAATTTGATTGGGCCAAGAAAAATTGGATTTGGGCTTGATAGCATCTCAAACCCTAGCCAAACCCCCTTTAAACCCCAAATTGAAGCCCACTTGGTTGAGGCCCACTAAGGCCCACTAAAGCCCACGAATTTTGGCCACCTTGGCATAGCTTCTTGGAGAAATTTCCTTCCCCACTTGGCAGACCATTCATTGCATCAAGTTGCACTCATTAATATGGAGGAACCCACCCCATCAAGTCCCATGTCTCATAGCCTTTGTAAGTTGTCTTTTGCCCCCCACTATCCTCTACATTATGTCACATGTCTACACCTCCACTCAATGATCATTAAGGTCCAAATATTCTCCCTACAGAAGTCTTGAGTCGTGCAAGACACACTTACTTCACTTTAATCATTTCTTCACCCCGTTCTTAGAGAGAAACCCAAAAGAGCTCTCTCGGGCAGATTTCTGGGTCTTTTTGCGTGGAGTTTTTCGACCCTTTGTAAGTATTTTCACACGATGACTCCTTCATAAAAGTTGTTCCTCTTTGAGTCTAGTTTCCGTAGATGTATTTTTCGTATCATTCCATGGTCATTTGGTCGGTCAAAAGTATTTTTAACCATGGAAAGGTCATTCTGGGCGTGAATCTGGAGAGTGTGTTATGTTTTGGAGTTTTTGACCAAGCTAATGGATATATCTTGGTCCGAAAATTTTATGGAGTGTTCTTAGAATGTGTTTAAGAGTTTTCATTGAGGTTTTGTTGCATGAATAAAGATTTTGATGATAGATTTTATTAGATCTAGAAACATGAAAACTGGAAGTGACAAAACAGTTTTTATTTGGATAAAGTTTGAATATTTTGAGGTTTGATCTTACTCTAAAGGCTTTGATATTTTTATATGATGATCCTAAGTCTCTTATTTTCATGTTAGGATGTTATTTTGGAGATATTTAGTATTAGTTTCAAAGATATGATTTTTCTATGCAAGAGAATTTCGGTTAGGCCTAAGATTTGATGTTTTTAGGTTAGATCCATGTTTTATTGGGTTTTAGCCATGTGATTTTAATTTTGATGGTTGGATATTCTTTAGGACACGTTTTTAAACCATGTGATACTTTATTTCAAAGATCTCACCTTCTTAAGCCATTGATCAAGAGATTTATCAAAGCTAGTTAAGAAAAAGTTTCTGTTTTTGGACTAAGTGTAAAATCAAAAACTCCAAGTGTTATTTTTGTGATTTTGGTGACTTTAGTTTGATGATTTAAAGCATGGTTTATCTGAGGATGATGTTATGAATATGTTAGAAGTAAGATTAGATTTTTTGGAATTCTTGGAGATGTTTTGATTTAAGGACAAAGCTTGTGATTCAAGTGTTTTGATCTTTTTACAAAAAAGTTTGGTGTTGATTATTAGCTTTTTCTAAATGGATGTTTCAAGTATGGTTTTAAACTTAGGATTGGAAGATGTTTGTTGTAAAATTTTGGTTTAAGCATGAGTTTTGAAGTTGGAAGGAATTGTAACAAAAATCAAGAGAAATGGCCTATGGATGTTTCGGCCATAGTGTGTTTTCCATAGTGTTGTTTTGTTTTAAATTTTTTTCTGAGTTGATATTTGAGTTTAGAACAAAATTTACATGAGGAATGTAAATTTTGGAAATTTTTGGAGTTAGGATATGAAATCCTTAAGTTATGGGTAAAATGGTCGTTTTCCCACATGTAGAGGGTAAAATGATAATTTTACTCTAAGATAACTTGTTTCCATGTTTCTAATTGTTAGTAATTAAATTTCTAACTTTTAGAATGACCTTTTACAGTTTCTCGTATATCGCACTTTATTCTCGTAGAACGTGACAATCGAGGTAAGTTAGCCTCTAACTTACTATCAGTTTATTGTGTATGTGTGATGGGTAAGAGAACTACAATTTATGTATGTATGTTATCGTATATGCCATGTCATGCTATGTCATTACATGTTTATCTGCTACGTATGATTTAATCTCTCATGAATAATTATCTGTTACATAATCTTTTCTATCATACAATGATGTATGTTATAAGTATGCCATGTTAAGTATGCCATGAAATGTTATGATTAAATCATATTGTGTCATTTACAAGTATACGCCATGTTAGAAAAGTATATGATATTAATTAATATCTCATGCATTAAGAAAGATAAGACATGTTATGTTACGTATAATACGTGGGGCCACAACAACTGTGGAGTACGTATTATATTTTATGTTACGTGAATACGTGGGGCCACAACAACTGTGGAGTACGTATTATATTTAATGTTACGTATATACGTGGGGCCACAACAACTGTGGAGTACGTATTATATTTTTATGTTACGTGTATACGTGGGGCCACAACAACTGTGGAGTACGTATTATTTTTTATGTTACGTGTATACGTGGGGCCACAACAACTGTGGAGTACGTATTATATTTTATGTTACGTGTATACGTGGGGCCACAACAACTGTGGAGTACGTATTATATTTTATGTTACGTGTATACGTGGGGCCACAACAACTGTGGAGTACGTATTATATTTTATGTTACGTGTATACGTGGGGCCACAACAACTGTGGAGTACGTATTATATTTTATGTTACGTGTATACGTGGGGCCACAACAACTGTGGAGTACGTATTATATTTTATGTTACGTGTATACGTGGGGCCACAACAACTGTGGAGTACGTATTATATTTTATGTTACGTGTATACGTGGGGCCACAACAACTGTGGAGTACGTATTATATTTTATGTTACGTGTATACATGGGGCCACAACAACTGTGGAGCATGAAGTATGGGGCCACAACAACTGTGGAGCATACACTACGTGAGACACAGCAATTGTGACACGTAGAATACGTGGGGCCACAACAACTGTGGAGTACGTATTAAGTCAAGTTTCAGATCAAGTGCATGATAAGTCAAGTTTCAGATCAAGTTCATGTTTTGTTATGTACACGTACATGTTATGTTCATGATCAAGTTATGTTCCAAGTTCATGTTCACATCATGTTAAGTTCACGTTTACAGTATGTCTCAAGTTCACGTTTATGTCATGATATGTTCAAGTTTATGTTATTTTCAAGTTCATATTTATGTTATGCATGTTTACGTTCATGCTACATTTCAAGTCCATGTTATGTTTTAAACTCAAGTTCATGTCATGTTAAGTCAAGTTCAGTTCACGTTTAAGTTCTGGTTATGTCATGTTATATGTCAAGTTATGCTATGCTTATGTACGACTTTACTTATGCATTTATGCTTTTACTGCCATGCATGCATCTTTAACCTGTGTGTGAGTTTTATGTTAACTTACTGAGATTTGTAATCAAATCTCACTGTGGTAGTCCCAACTACCATTCCCCCCGAATGGTAGATCTTGTTACAGGACCCAAAGAAGAATTGGAATCTGACCATCTGAATACGGTCATCTAGGCTACGGTGCCATGTTGATGATGGTATAGTATTTAACTTAGGTTAATGCTTGTACTTTTGGAGTTGTATCTCAAGTATTCTTTTGATCACAACCATTTTGGACTAGTGTAGTGATCACGGCTTTTTAGTATGTTTTTATGTATGAAATATGTTTCAAGTATTTGGGATATTTTTAGTTTGGTGCATAGTATTGCTAAAGAAAAAAAAATTATCCGCTGCGAATATTGCATAATGCTAGATGCATGTTAGGAACATTGCATCTTATATGTCATGAACGGGGGCAGGTAACCTTGTGTTGCATGTCTCGACGCTTCAAATGTCCGTTCAATCCCAAGCGGAATTTGGGGGCGTCACATTTTCTAGGTGGACGCTATGCTAAACTTAGGCCTAGAGCTTATGGCCCTTTCAAGGTGCTTCAACGCATTGGAGATAATGCATACAAGATCGAGCTTGCTGGTAACTATAGTGTTTCAACAACTTTCAATGTTTCTGATATGTTGCCCTATTATGCTGAAGAAGGAGAGCAAGACACAAGGACAAGTCTTTTTCAACTAGGGGAGCATGACACGGGAGTGTTTGAGGACCAGTCCAATGAATCCAATGAAGCCACTAAGCCCAATGACTCCAAAGACCAACTCATTACCCAGCCCATTGTCTAGTATGATTTTGAAATTAATTCTGGAAAGATTCTAAATGACTTAGCCAGCAAGCTATATCTCATTGGAAATCCTCATGTCTTTAGTTTCCAATGAATCAAACGATGTGCAATTTGGAGTCTTCTAGAGGAAGTTATAAGGATTTTACTAAAGGTTGTGCAAGGCTCGTAGAATGTTGCGAATTTTCAGATTTTCTCATATCTTTTGAAATTCTCTAGGCAATATTCTTAATTAATGTTAGTTGGGAAGTAGCAAGCTTTAATTACCCATTCTTGGAGGGTTGTTCCAAGTTTTCCTATATAAAACCCTTTATGCTAATGAAAAATTCAGATTTGAGTTAGATTACAAAATTGAGCTTTTAGCTTATGAAGAAGAGTTCATTCTTATAACTCTTATCCTTCAATGGATTCCGATAAGTGGCAAGTTCTTGCTCTATATCCTTTGTGAGTTTCCTTTAGGTGGTGATTTTCTATATCCCTTTGGTATTCTTGTTCGGATAGAGAGTTTAACTTCCTTTAGATATTAGTAATATATGTATCCCATTGGATCATTTTTTCTTTTATTTCCAATAATAAGCCCGGTATCAAAGCCTCATTGAAAATTAACCGAAAACCCATAACGCACACAAACCCAACGTTAGGACATAGATAGAATATAATGAAATAGAACATTTTGCGACTCCTTATGAATTGGACAAGTAATACAGCCACCATGAAGAAGTTTCCGGAAACTTGGTTATTATGTGTTTCATCATTTTTAGGAGCTTGGTTGGAGTAGAATAACTTGTTTATTTTGACCAAATATTTTTTACTTCCATTGTTCTTGTTGGTGTAAATCTTGTTAGTGGCCCTACTAAAATAAAAACGAAAAGACAGGATGCAGATCGAGCTCAAGGCAATAAATACAAGGGAAAAATTAAAAAGCTGGAAAAGAGAAAAAAGAATAGCTAGGGCCAGCAAAACAATAAAAGGGAAAGTCACAGAGGCTTATCAATGCAAGGGACTGGGACTTCAACTTCTTTTTCCTCCATTTTTTATCAATGCAAGGGATTTTTATCAATGTGATCAAATATTGGCCACCAATAGTCGAAAAAGTGCACCAAAGATGCCCATCATGTTGATGATAGTGGTAAGCAAGCACGAAGCTCGACCACTCGTGCAATATAAGTTGGTGAGCATCACAATTATTCAACGCTTGAATCAACTCATGCACTAGTTAGTGACCAATGCATGCAGTTGCCATGCACAGATGCATTGTCCATTGCAGAGAGCTTAATTGCCACTGCAAGTACCGGACAGCTCCCTACCATGGTCGACTCGTATCGAAAATATGAGCGCCACCATTTTGGGGTAGCCCATATCCCGGCATGCACAGTGACTAGTGAGCGAGCATGAAGCTTCCCTTTCGTAGGAGCTCGCTGCACAAAATTACCAGGCACAGGCGAGTGTTTGAACTCGCTTGCTTGGACGCGGGACAAAGTTATAATTATAAATTTGGAAGAGTTGAATATTTTTAGACTAAAACAAATAGTTCAATAACCTCAATTGAAGTTTTTTAAAAATTCTATAAACAAAGTGGTACAATGCATAAATAAAATGAGTAAACATATAAGAAGGAAAAAAATAAATTTCGAAATTTCATTCTTCCACTAACTTTGAAAACTTTACGTGTATAGTTATATGTTGCAATTAAAAGAAAGAAGCTAAACTTTGTAAACGAGTTATATGAATTATAAAACATAAAAGACAAAAGATAATCCTATGTGAATGATAAACTAAGCTTTGGCTTTTCTAAATAATGTATAACAGTAAATAATATTAAAATGTTTTAAGTAGTATGTGTACAAGAATTACATATTGTGTAGCAAGCTATCCAACCATATTAATTATAAATGTATTTCATTAAGATACTTATAAATTTTAAAAAATAAATAATATAACATTAAGTTATAATTTTCTTCAAATTAAATACAATACAAAAAAGACTAATAGAGACTAGGGGTGCTACGTACCTGCACCAGAGAGGGTGCCTCTGTCCCGTCCCCTGTCCTCGCATGAGCACGGGGGATAGTTTGGGCCCCCAAGCTTCAGCACTGCCCCCCATGGCAGGTGCCCCCATCCGGATGCTAGAGACGGATTGGCTCTATGATCATCCAGTCCACCGCACCCACAGCAAAAAACGATCGAAAAAAGTCAAAAAAATCCAAAACAGCCAAAAAAAACTGTAGATTCATCCCTAAAATCCACAAATCTATCATCCAACAATAAATCCAAGAGATTACATGTACAAACAATCAAACATAGTAACACATTGCAAAAAACATCACAATCACAGTCCTCGACAAGACAACAATGTGGACGTGGGACTAAGCAAAGAACTATGCCAACGAATGACTGTGGGTTTGTTCACATTCGTGGCTATGGAACCACTTCAAAAAAGAGAAGAAAAATTGAAAATAGGAAGAGGAGGAGGAGGAGGAGAAAACAGAGGAGAGAGAGAGAGAGAGAGAGAGAGAGAGAGAGAGAATTACGGCTTCAACTTTCCGACTTATATACCCATTCGTAAGTATAAAACGACGAATTTTTTTTTATATATGAATTTGGGCTCGACGGACGGCTAGATCTCATACGGGCCTAGGCCTGGTGTAACACCCCGCCTAATTAACCATTATGATTAATCTTTAAACACCCTTAGATTAAGCTTATGAATTTGAAATTTAAATATTTTATTATTATATTATTATTATTACTTTTTATTTTTTATTTTTTTTATTTCATTGGAGATAGTGAGATTTATTTAGACCATGGCACTTAGTGTGATTAATTATTAAGCATGAAGGATTAGGGAAGCAAGCCCATTAGTAATCCTATTAAGGCCCTTTGAACTTTAGAATGTGAATGGCCAAGAATTAAAAGCCTTAAACCAAGCCTCATAGGAGTACAAGTCTTGGTAGGATATCGTTAGTCCAAGTTTGAGGAAGACATAAGGCCTTTTAGACCTAACTTGGTGTAGGCTTCACCCATGGCCCAATTATGTCAAGGTAAGTCCTTCAAATCCCATCTTTGTGGATCTTGAGGGCTCTCATAATCTCTCAAAATCTGGAAACAAATACCTCTTATCAACCCATACCCAAAGCCCATAAAACCTCCACTCACACTCATGGCCCAACAAGGCCCAAAGTCTTGTTATGCTTCTATTCACTCTTCAATTTGAAACCCAATACACAATACCATGGGTTTACTCAAGCTCATATCATGCCCTAAGTGATTTCTTGAACCCAAGTTAGGTTTTGGAATTGGGTTAAGACCATTAATCAACTTACCCATTATTAGTGATCTTTAAACCATATTTTTTAGTTTAATTTTCTTTCTTAATCTTTTTAGCCTTTTTTATCCAAAATTTTCTTATTTCATTATTCAATTACATCATTCTTACATCATATCATAATCCTAAATAAATCTCCACACATGTCATTAAGAGAAATGACATATTTAATCCCAAACTACACTAATCGGCACACATATGTGCCCTTTGTGTGCAATGGAGTGTTTTGCCCGTAAGCCCATTCTTTTGTACCTTTTTATCAAGGGCACTATGGTCTTTAAACATCCCAAATGATACCTTTAGAGCCAGACTAAGCCTTGGACGGATTTGGTTTCAAGAACCAAACCAAACATCAAACTGATTACACCTTGAAACCAAGTTGGTTGAATTTCAACCTCACCTATGCCCATGGTTGAGCCACCACCCCACGCCACCTCCATCACCACCCAATCCCCAAGAGACCCTCATGATCATCATGAGCACTTGATCAGTTTTCCCACCCAAAGAAGGCACCTAGCCAAAGGCATCAAGCCAACCTCACTTTGGCAACCCACTTCCCTTCACACCTTTCTTTTGAGCTGTCATTTCATGATCAATTGGCAGCCAACTAACAACCCTTCCCTCACTTGAAAAGCCTTCCAAGAATAGCTTATGACCTACACAAAATAGCCATGAAGAAATGACAAGAGGATGAGTCAAGGCCATGATCAAAACTATCCAAAAAGCCATCCTTGAACCCGTCAACTTCATGTGTGATTTCTATTTTTTTTTCTCCTCTTCCTTTAGCACCAAAACCTAACCAACACCCTTAGGATCATTGCATCACCTAACCTGATGAAGTCATGGTGGTTTTAGGGTACTATTCGCTCTGCACAAGTGATACAGATGATGAAATGCAAGATGAGATTTCAGCTCCTTACACCACCACCCACTTCACCCAATCCCCATGGGCTTAGGCCAATGTCTCCTCCCCCAGTGTTGTCTATAAAAAGCCCCTCCACCCCCTCATTTCCTCCCCACCTCATCTCCAAGCTCCTCTTGAGCATTAAGAGCAGTGGCGAATCTACATATGGCTTGCCTAAAATTTTTTCAAAATTCAAACTAACCCCTAACTTTTATTCATAATTCCATGTACATAGAAATTGGCCCCACCCAAAAAAATTTATAATTTCTTTATTCTCATATGCTTTCTTAAATTTTGTAAAATTTTCATATACATAGAAATGTCTCACTCTAATTTGTTTCCTATAACCCCTAGATTTTGTATAATTTCTATATATTATCTATTTTCAAGTATGTGGCCACACTAAAATTAAGATTAAACTAAGATTAAGTTTCTTAATATAGAATCCAAAATGAAAATACCAGAAAAACCATTTAAGATTGATTATTTATATGAAAAACAGTTGAGATGATTTATCCTCTAAACTTCATTGAACAAGGAAAAGTTTATTTAAGGTCTCAATTGTAGTATTCTATGCTTAATGTGACACCAAAATAGATAGATTTTATATGAAATTTGATAAACTAGCTTAAATATTAGAATGAAATATGGCATTCTAAAAAATCACTTGATGGTTTATACTAATAAAACAATTTCTAAATATTTCATATTTACAAAAATAACAATTTATGAATATTATTCTATGAAATATTGTTGTCAAAAATTTGAAACAGACAATAAGTTGTGTTTTTAAAGTTTTATTTATACGTTATTTGGCAAATTATCAAAATTTAATTTTATATATGCTTTATGATTTTGTAATATTTTTTATTTTTCATAAACATCTCGTGTGATAGAAAAGTTGGCTCCCTCTAAGAAAAATTGATGGTTCTGCTATTTATTGAGAGCCATCTTTCTCCCTAAGTTTTGAGAGAAACCAAAAGGTTTGAGTGTTTGACTATTCTTGGTGTTATTGTGAGTTATTGTGTTAGAAGTTTGAGTGAGCTACGAAAATTGTAAGTTTTCTTGCTCTAGATCTTAGTTTACATGTCAAGTATTGTTTTCAAATATTGGAGTGAATTTTGGTTGAGCTTAGAAAGGTTACCATGCTTAATTCAAAACTGGGTTCATTAAGATGGTTTAAGTGTTTAAATTGTGATTAATTGAAAATTTTGGTTATGGCATGTCTTAGAATATTTTGATATGATTTATTAATGTCTTAGAATGATCCTTGAAGGTTTGATTTTGAGATTAGAAGTATGTCATGATAAGTTTTTATTCTACTTTATGTTGATCATCAAGCATGCATGGTTTTTAATTAAGTTATGATTAAAGCATAAACTTTTGATTTATTTCACCTAGGGTTGATCAATGAGCATTTAGAAAACCTTGTAATTTGGATAGGAATGAAAATACATGTTTTGGGTGAATTTTGAAAAGCATGCCTTTATGATTTAAGCTAAGAGCATCATGCTTTATTAATGGAGGATTAATGAAGATTAAGGTTTTTAGCCATAATTAAGTATTGGGATGATCTTGCTCATCCAAGAATTTGCTTCTATCATGTCATTAAGGACTATAGTAATTATTTGTGATTAAAGAAAACTGCATAAGTATGTATTCATAGGGATCAATTGTTGAAAGCACCCTTAAGCATCAACTAGAGTGCATGCCACGGGTTTTGTATGTTTGAGCTAGTTCCCCACTTTGAATTTTACAATACTAAAGGTATAGATGGTTTTAGAATATGAAAAATATGAGATCCATAAAGTTTGGTCAGATTTCAGGATTATTTGCAAAAAGTGAAAAATTAGGGACTTAGTGGCAATTTTTGAAAGTTTAGGGATATTTTTGTAAATCTCCATTTTCAAACCTTTTAATTATGAACATCTTCTCGTAGTAATATAAATCCTAACTTAGTATGAATTTGATTTCAGCTGCTACGACCTTTCAAACTCAGGAAGTTTGTAAGTTAGCCTCTAACTTACACATTCATTAGTTATTTATGATTTATTGATAAATGTAATATTCATGTTATGATTGTTATTCCGAGCATAAAATATCATGTTATACGATACATTTATTATATACTTACATGACATGTGATATTTTCACCATTTTTAGCATATTGCATATAAATGTCATTTTCATACGAAAGTTAGCTACACATGCACATGTCATAAACTACATTTTTTCAACATAGCATGAAAAAAAATTTTGGTCACGATTCCAAAGGCTAGGATGGGGAATTATCCTAGTGGAACTCCTTTATCCTCTCTAGAGTGTTTTAAGAATGGAGTGGTAATCTTGGGTTGACAACAAGTAGTCAACAAGTTTCAAATGGGTTTTTTTTTTAAAGAACGCTGGAGCAAAATCAAATGTTATGACACCTAAAACTGGTAGGTATACATGTTATGATGTTATGTTATGTTACCAATGCATTGAGAACGAGTCTGCAGATGGGGAAATGTAACGATACCATGTGTTATGATGCTATGATTAAGTATGAATTGCTAATAATGATGAAACATTGCGATATTTTTACTAGTACAGTGAAAAATGTTCTCTGTAAGAAAATGTGTATCTCACTTTTTCTGAAAATGTTGAGGAATCTAGATGGGAGACATATACTGATTTTTCCACATTACGTGCACTTCATATTTATCATTTATCATACGTAATTTATCTTTATACATGTTGGTTGTTTAACTTACTAAAATTTCAAGTAAATCTCACCCCTTGTGGACCCGCTATCATTACACTCGGAATAATAGAAGTTGTGTCAGAAATCAAGGAGGACAGATTGGATGGGTGGATCCAATTGATTGAGGAGGAGACAAACATCAAGAAAAGACTGGACCTTATCCTGATGTTTATAACACTAACCCTTCATGCTCTAGAATGTATGAAGCAATTGATCTAACTTTGAAGACTTTTTATGATGATTAGCTGTACTAAGATTATGTTACTAATTTATTTAAACTTATGATAGTTATTAATGGATTGTGATGTTTTTAGTTATTTGGGCATAAATTTTATTTTGTCTTCCTTAATCCACAACGAATATTGCATTCTGTTAGTTGCACTTATAGAATGCATTGTATATTAATTGTCGTACAGGAATATGACATATTCCGGCGCTCTAAATCCCTATTCCATCTTAGATTCCCAAGGAGAAGTTGGACGCATCATGCTTAGACCCAGCCAACCCCACCACCCACCCCTACTGAAGACTTCAAGCTTTGGTTGCTAATACTCTTTTCGTTGTTATTAATTGGTCGCAAAAGCCCGTTTTCTTTATAGTGAAACTAGTTTAATGATGATAAAAATGACTCACTTAAAAAATTGTGGACAATATACACTAGATTGATCATCTTATAAACTTACATAAGCAAAATGGTCCCAACCCCAAAAAAAAAAAAAAAAATTGCCAATATTATAGTATTTTTTAAAAATATAATTATTTTTTAAAAAATGTATCTGTACGATTATTCCTTTTAAAAGTATTTTTAAATATAACTTTATTGACGTCGTATTTCAGCCCCATTGCTTTTTCTGCTGCATGGGAAGGGAGAGTTCACAAGGCATGATTGAAATCTCTAGAATGAGATGAAACGATGGAGAATGAAATCTTTGTTCCATTTATAGATCAGGGCTCGTCCGGTCACCGGTGGCCATACTCTGAATTGGTGAGATCTAGTGGTGGGTTTGTGCCAGGCTTTTAGGGAATGGCGAAAGGCGATAGCTAATCATGAGACACCTGTGACCAACATATCTAGGTGATAGTTTAGGACAGTCATGTTCCAACGTCCCAAGCCATAACTATAGAGCTGTGGACACAGAGGCCCCATTTTGAAGTTGATTAATATAAGTTGATTATTTTATGAATAGTAATAAGTTAGAATAAAATAGTGAATCTTGTGAGGTCCATTTAAAATAAATTAAGATATATTTAGATATTAAGATGACTTTAAATGTATTTATAAAAAATTAAAAAATGTTATGGGTCTCACATATAAAAAGATATTTAGTTGGAAAAGATTGTAGGTCCCAAATATAAAAAAGTTTTGATTTAAGATAAGTTTAGTGATTTGAAAGTAAGCTGTTTGAACGTTACACTCAGTTTAAAATTAGACTGAACTGAGACTTAGTTCAATTCAAATTCCAAACGAGGCCTAAAAGCTGTACTCTTTTTCACTCTCGGTGAGATAAAAATTGAGATAAAAGAATAAAGTATTATTTCTTTAATATTATTATTATTTTGATATTTAAAAAATTGAATTATTTATTATATTTTGTGTAGAAATTTATGAAAGTTGTAATGATAAAATAAAATGAGTTGAAATAGGTTAAGAGTTCCTCTCTAGGGGTGTAACAGGTCCAGTCCGGTCCGATTTTGGACAAAATTTAAGATCGAACTGGTATACACTGGTTTTTCATTTTTCAAAACCAATTACGCACCAGATGCTCTCCTAAACTGATACTCTGATTTTACTGCTTTCTAATCCGGTTCGATTCGGTTTTTCTATTTTAATATACTATATTATATATTATATAATATAGTATATTATAGTATATAATACTATAGTGATAATATATTGTAGTATATTATAATATATATTATAATTAAATTATAGACTATAGTGATATATTATAATATATAATATAGTGATACATTATAGTATATTACAATATATAGTGATATAGTATCAGTAGAACTATTAATATGCACTATGTAATATTAGTATAACTATTAATACAATAAACTATAGTGATATAAGATTTTAAAATTTAATATTATATTAATTAGTAATTTATCATATAATATAAAACTATTTTTTATATAATTATATATTATTTTTAAAAATTATGCAATATAAAAAATTAAAATATATATATAAACCGGTCATGTCCAGTCCGATCCAGTCTGGTTTTAGAAAAAGAAAAATCCAAACCGGACCAATTTTGACTGGTTTTAAGAAAAATAAAACTGGTACTAGACCGAACCGAATTCAATACCAGACCAAACCAACCAGTTTGGTTCAGTCTGATCCAGTTTACCAGTTCACAGGTATTTTTTTACACCCCTACTCCTCTCAATCCAAACCAAGCGAAAATCTCATTCCATCAACTATTATCTCATTTCATCTCATCTTATTTTTTTCTAAATATCACTCAAATACAAACATTTTCAAACTAATCATTATAACTTTTTCATACTAATCATTACAACTTTCCCAAACTTTCAAACAAAAAGCAATTCAATTTTTTTCAAATCATAAAACAAAAAATTTTATTATTATAATATTTTTTATTCAAAATTTTGCTCTCATTTCCTAAAATCCCATAAAACTACCCCATTTCGATAGTCAAAATATTTTACCTCATCTCATCGTTACAACCTTCTCAAATTTTTAAATAAAATATAATAAAAAATTTAACTTTATCAAATTTCAAAATAATAATAATATAAAAAGATAATATTCTAATAATAGTTTATTCAATTTTCATCTCAACTCATTATTCAAACGGCACCGCAACTATATCATTACTATTTATATCATTACTATTTATAAACCATTTTCTTACTATTTATAAAATTCTTATTTTATTTCACTCCCCAAGCATCCCCTAATAAAATAAATCTGTTGTAAGTTTGTATTTTTAAACACAAAATATGTTGTCAATGTAAAAAGTTAAAACCTACCGCATCATTTTACATAAAAGAACATTGGTATTATAATTGTTTTTTAATATAATACGACCTGCAGTAAGTGGTGTGTTAAACCCAAAGTTTTGAATTCCGTTCCGTTCCGGCCGGAATTGCCGAAATTTTCCGTTCCGGAACAGTAGCCGAAACCAGAAAGCTCTTTATTTCGTACCGCTGTGAATTCCGGATGTTTCGGCTTGTTCCGGTCAATTCCGGCCGGAAAGTGTATTCCGGCCGGAATACACTTTCCGGTCCGAAATTGGTGAACCGGTGGCAGTTTTGTAGTTAAATGAAATATTATGACATTTTCGTAATTTAGACTATTTTTCCTTCATTTTCTTTTTCCCCGATTTCTGTTGTTCTTCACTTCTTCTCCGGTTTCACTGAATCACTTTCCCCCTTCCCATTTCATTCCTCCCCTTCCCCGTAACTGGGTTTTGCAGTTTTATAATTTTATTTTCTCCTTTCCGGCCAAAAGTCTCAGATTATCAAGCTTTCATCCCAGATTTCGAACGCTCAAGTGGATCTCCTCCACCTCCCCGTCGCAGTCGGCACTCGGCAGCTCTGTTCGTGAGCCTACATTACCGACGTCGTCGCCCACAGCTGGCTTTTGGGCTCTGTTTTGCGTCGTCAACGCCATCCCAGTCCCTCGGCTGCCGTCCATTCCTCACTTCCGTCCATTCGTCCGTCCATTCCTCACTTCCTCAAATCCGTAGACTTGTTGTAGATCCGTAGATCGGCCACTGCAGGTATACCGTATACCATATTTCATTAGATGTGTTTAGGATTTAATTGAGGCTTCCTGATTTGTGAAATGTGAAATTGTGAAATGCTCATCATCTATTTGTAAGTTTGTGCAAATGAACTTTAGATGTTTTTATTTTATTTTAATTGTTGATGTTATTAGTTGATAAACATTTAAAAATAAAAAAGATATGATGTTTTATGAATTCAATAACTTGGGATATTTTGGATCATGATGATCGTAATTTACACTGATAAGTTTCATATAAAGCCAACTCACGGCTCCTACACTGTAAATGAGGTGTGTTTTGAAATTTTTTATTCTTAAAATCAATATGAAACTTAAAATTAACTATTTTGGTGCTGTGTCCAATTAACTATTTTGGTGCTATGTCCAATTAACTATCTTGGTGCTGTGTTTTGAATCAATATGAAACTTAAAATTATTTTATGTTATTATTTCAGATGTTGTTAATTAGTGATTTTAGAAATTTAGAGTCAAGAATTCATAAAATAATTCTATCAACCAATTTTCCAGCTATGAGTTGATTCTTTTTGTTTTTATTTTTCATAATGTAGGAGTATAAAAATTATAAATGTCTAGTTGTCAATCAAATAGTACTACCTCCACGGCAGTTGCTCCTGCTAGATCAGAGGATCCAGCATGGTCCCATGCACATGTAGTGCCAGGAGCAAGAAATAGTACTCAATGTCTCTATTGTAACAAAATAATTAGAGGTGGTGGAGTCACGAGGTTGAAGCATCATCTAGGTGGGATTTCAGGTGATGTGGAAGCATGTAAAAAGGTCCCTGATGATATAAAATGGCAAATGAAGGAGTTGGTCAACGAAATGAAAAAAAAAACAAAGAGAAGAAAAGAAAACTAAGCTTAGAGATTGGATGTGGAAGCCCTATAGATTTAACATATAATGATGTTGATGTTGGTGATGATGAGTATGAGGGAGGGAGTCAAGGACACATTCATAATTCAAAGGAGAAGGGAAAGGGGAAGGAGAAAGTAGGTGGAAAGTCAACGAAGGCATTTGGCAGATTTTTTGCTCCAAGAACAATTCCTGGCTCTCAACCTTCTATTAAAAGTGCTATGTATTCAAAGGAAATGATTGACAAAGCAAAAATGGCTATAGCAAATTGGTGGTATGATGCTAATTTACCTTTCAATGCATCTCAATCCAAGTTTTATCAACCAGCTATAAATGCTATAGCTGCCATTGGGCCAGGATTCAAGGGTCCTTCTTTACATGAGTTAAGAGGAAATTTGTTGAAGAATTCTGTGACTGAGGTTCAGAATTATCTCTTAGATATTAAAACATCTTGGAGGGATAGTGGTTGTTCACTAATGGCAGATGGTTGGACAAACCAGAGGCAACAACCAATAATTAACTTTTTGGTTTATTGCCCAAAAGGTACAATGTTTTTGAAGTCTATTGATACATCAGGCCTTAGAAAAGATGCTGAAACATTATTTAACATTTTTGATGAAGTTGTTCAAGAAGTTGGGGTGGAGAATATTGTGGAATTCATAACGGACAATGATGCGAGTTATAAGGCTGCAGGAAAAAAGTTACAGCAGAAGTATGGCTCTTTCTTTTGGTCCCCTTGTGCAGCTCATTGTATAGATTTGATGTTAGAGAATTTTTGTGATCCTAGGCATTTTCCTATTATTTATGAAATTATAAAGAAGGCAAGGAAGATAACGAAATTCATTTATAATCATGCTTGGGTTTTGGCTTTGATGAGAAAAGACTTCACCAAAGGTCATGATTTATGTCGCCCTGCAATCACAAGGTTTGCTACAAACTTTTTAAGTATCCAATGCTTGCTTTTGTTTAAGAAAGAGCTTCGACAAATGTTTACTTGTGATAAGTGGATTGAATCAAGTTATTCTAAAAGCAACATAGGGAAGGAAATAGCCGAGATTGTTCTAGAAGATAGAGAGTTTTGGATTCAATGTCAGTTTATTGTAACAATTAGTGAGCCTTTGGTTCGAGTACTACGACTTGTCGATGGGGATGAGAAGCCTGCAATGGGATACTTGTATGATGCAATGGAGAAAGCCAAAGAGAATATAAAAGCTAGATTGAAGAACAAAGTTTCTGCATTTATGCCATTCATCAGGGTCATTGATGCTAGGTGGGATAAGCAACTTCATAGTCCATTACATGCAGCAGGTTGTCTTCTTAATCCTGGAATTTACTTTAACCCTTGCTTTAAAAGTAAAAATGATGTTTCTAGAGGGTTTATGACTTGCGTTGTAAAGATGGAACTTGATATTGATAAGCAAGATGAGATCATTCAACAAATTGACTTGTATAAGAATGCACACGGTGATTTTGGACAACCTATAGCAATACGCCAACGTGAAAAAAGTAATCCAGGTAACCTCTATATCTTTTGTTAAATAGTGTGAATCTATATTTTAATTCTTTTATTTAATTTTAAGTAATGATTTATAATTGCACTTTTGATATAGTTGCGTGGTGGGGTACTTTTGGAAATGAGGTTCCAGCTCTTCAAACGTTTGCAATCCGCATATTAAGTCAATGTTGTAGTGCAACTGGCTGTGAAAGAAATTGGAGCACATTTGAATTTATTCATTCAAAGAAGAGGAATAGATTAGAGCATAAACGTTTGAATGATCTAGTATTTGTTCGTTATAACTTGAAGCTTCGTGAGAGGTAAACTTTTTCAAAAATAATATTTTTAATTGTTGAAAAATATGTAACATTTTCACTTACATGTGACTTTTATTTTGGCAGAAACATAAAGAGGGGAAGAGATGCTTTGGATCCAATCAATCTTGAGAATATTGACTTGATGGAGGAATGGGTAGGTGAAGAATCAGAGCTTATTGATGGAGAAGACTTGGATTGGGGAAGTATTGAGGAGCCATTAGCCTCACAAAATTTGGAAGAGAGTGTTAATGTTGGTCTTGATATTGATAATGATGGTGGTGACAATGACAATGAAGAAAATATTTTGAGTGACTTTGCTAATGTTGATCCTTTTTGTCTTATTGATGAAAATGAATGATTATTTATTTTAAACAGTTGGATTGAGAACTTATGATATTTTATGTAGTTTTATAAATGTGTGTTTAAGACTTGTATTGTGTTTTGAGAAATATTATTAAGTTTATCAGGTATGTATGTTTTTAAGAATTGTATTGATTTTATTTTGGAATATAGTTATTATATATAATTTATCCATATAATGTCTATCCCGAAACGGTACACCGAAACGTACCGGTACCGAAATATTCCGTTCCAGTGCCTCAACCGAAACGATCACCGGAACGGATTTCAAAACTTTGGTTAAACCTGACATAACTCATGTTAAAGTAGAAATTCTAAACTATTGTCCTCGGTTGCAACATAGAAATATCAATACGTTAGCACTTGTCTCTTCGCTTATTAACTTTTTTTGTCTTTAGGTATGCTATGATCCCTAAGTAGAAAGAAGAAATTACAAGCTCCAATCATGGAGGGCCATCTCACTTTAAACTCAAGGAGTGGGAGGTTACAATTGTTTCAGTTTCCGGGAGTGGATGCCAGGAAGTGCAGAGGGTTGATCAGGTGTGAATATTCGAACAAAATGCATCTTGGAGATCGGGAAGGCCACCACTATTCTCGAATTAATATCTTTCATTTACTAGAACAAACATTTGGCTTCTAGGTTGGGCATATGCTTTTTCAGAAAATTTCTATTGGCCCTCCTCAAAGACAAATCCCATTCAATTCATCAGAATACATATATAGCCTCTCCCCTCACGATCATCCTTTCCCGAGTTAGAAGTCTTTCCCCTTTCAGACCTAACCTTGACCCAACCCAAGCCTACAATCCACCCTTCCAATACACCATGAAACAAGATCCACCAGACATTAACCTTCTTATTTCTCAAACTGAGGCGCTTACATGGGATGACATTCTACTGGAACCAGCCACAGAAAAAGTTGAAAAAATCTCGAACCATGCCCCATAGGAAAACTGATATCCTCAAAGCCCCAGAATAAATACACATTCCATTCCATCATCAAAACGTCTGGAGCTTTATCACAGGGCTCATCATCGAAGACCTTGGCACAAATACCTCCATTTTCACCTTCCGGTCCCCACCCCCCAAGACAAAAATAGAGTCTATACCCAAAGACCTTGAAATTTTAAAGGATATCATATGATCCTCAAAGAGTGGCAATCAAGTCTTAGCCTTAATGAAATAGACCTCAGGTACTTGGCTTTCTGGGTTCAGATACATGGATTGCCGCTGGAACTAATGAATTGGAGTAATGCAAAAAAAAAATTGGACAAATGATGGGAAACTTGCTTGATATTGATCCTATAATAACCTCCACCATCACTGCTAGAAAATTCCTAAGGATCAGAGTAGAAATAGACACTACAAAACCCATCCCAGATGGCTTTTCTCTACCGAGGATCCATAAAAGCCCAGCAAAAATATCTTTCAAGTATGAAAGGCTCTTAGAGTTTTGCTACCTAAGAGCAAAACCAGACCCTCAAGCTTACGAGCATCCTACACCCCTCCCCCCAATCAGATTCCAAGAACTACTACACCAAACACTCTCTCCCGAAACACTGATAGCAGCTGGAAAATCAACCCATACTCAAGCCATACTAAAAGGAAAAGGGAAGATGCCATTTGAACCAAATGCAGAAAAAATTAGTCTGCATCCCCAGCTTCTGAAAGGCAGCAATGCCAATGAGGACACTGTTCATCTCCTTCCTGAGGAAGAACCATGCAAGGTTACAGACTCCCCATGCATTGCTCTGTGTCCACGTGGCGATATCCAAAGGTACCAAAACTCACTCAGTTTTTAGCGAGAGCCAAGTTTAGAAGAAAATATTACTTGATGTCTGCCCCCCAGTTAACAAACATTCACACCATACAGTCAAATCAAAATACCCTTCAATGCAAACGTGCCAATCCCCTTTGAACATGTGGCACTGTCTGACAGTCTTAAATTGGGAAAAAAATCATGAGGTACCGCAGCCATTTTTCCATATTCAGATCCCTCATTTAAACCCCACCATCGGTTTTCAACACAAAAAGGAAACCAATGAACTCAACCCACCTATTAAAACTGACCCATCTGTGTTTAAACAAATAATAGCCCAATACCAAAACCTCCCGGGCCAGATATGCAATCAACCCACTTGGCAGAACACAAGCCCAACCAACCCAAGACACAACTTCTCACTTCTTGTTAGCCCATCTGGAAGAGCTTGTCTAACCCTCAACCAAAAACCAAAGGAACCCATCATATACCAAACAACAAACACATACGTAGGGCCATATGAAAATGACCAACCTCTACAAAGGACCAAAACCTCAAAGAAAATCGCCCAGCCCACATGAAGTCAACCCAACCCAACCTCAAGCCCATTCAGCCAGCCCTCGAGAACATCCCCCTGAACACAAATAGCCTAGAATCCCGTGAAGCAACAACCCTTACTAGAAAACAAACATCAAAACCAATTCCCACAAGAAAGAGGAAGGACCACTCAATTAAAACTTGAGCGGATTCAAATCCCTACAAAAAATTATATCTGACTTCTATAATCAAAATGGCCTCTGTGAAAGAAGAAAAAAAACCATGGAAATGGGACACCAAAGCCAATCAAACCAGAATTCCAGAAAGAGGAAGCTTGTAGATTACAAGTGATATCCACCAACACAAGACTTCGAACAAAAGCAAAGGAGAAATCAAGACTCATCAAAAAAGTAAAAGATTCAATCCTTACAGAAAACCAACAGTTGAAGAATTGGGTAATGAGTTCCAATCTCCAGCAATGACTCTGTTTCCCCTAAATCCAATGACCGACGTGGTAGGGTCCAAACTACCACCCGTCCCAAACATGAAGCTTGTATCATGGAATTGCTAAGGTTTTGGCCATCCTCGTGCAATTAGAAATCTAAAGGCCTACATCAAGATTCACACCAGATTCAATTTTCCTATCTGAAACCCTTTTAATGCATGTAAATACTGTAAATATTGTGAATAAGCTATGCTTTTCTCATTTTATGAATTATCCCCCATCTAGGAAGTGGGGAGGGGTGCTGTTTTTGTGTCGTTTAGCCTTGGACGTGGATCTTGTTCATATTTCTAGTAATATAATGTCTATGTTGATGTATTCGGATTCTTGTCATAATCCTTGGTTGCTCAATTTGATTTACTGCCCTGTCCAGTATTTAAAAAAAAAAAAAAAGTCCTTTTTGGGACACTCTCCATTTCATAACTAAAGCTTTCCCAAGTCCTATGTTAACTATTGATGATTTCAACACTGTTCTTAATCAAAATGAGAAAATAGGGGACAAACATGTTGCTAATCCTTCTAACCCAAAAGGGTTACACCTTTTCATGGAAAAATATGGTCTAATTGATATGGGGTTCTCAGGCCCAAAGTTCACTTGGTCTAATAACAAGTATGGTCCTCACAATATTAGGGAGAGACTTGATAGATGAGTAATGAATATCCAATGGAATAGCTTGTTTCCCAATGCTTCCATTCAAATCCTCACAACATCAGCCTTGGATCATTCCCCGATGATTCTCGACACAAACTAATCCCATGACTCACCAAAGTCTTTCGGATTTAAAGAATTCTAGACTAAGGACCCCTTAAAGCATTGAGGTTATAAAAAATGCTTGGAACACCAATATTGTAGGTAACCCTGCCTACATACTTTCTAAAAAATTGAATGCTACAAAAATTGTTTTAAAGCATTGGAACAAAAATAGCTTTGGCCACATTCAAACTGGCATTAAAGAACTCAACGAGTCCCTCACTGAAATCCAAACTCAACCACTAACTTCTAATTCAATCTTGTTAGAAGAAAATCTAAAAGAAAATCTTGAGGAACTTCACAGAAGAGAAGAAGCCCTTTGGAGAAAGAAATCTAGGATTACTTGGCTGACTACCTTTGACCTTAACACAGTTTTTTCATGCATCCACTGTTATAAGGAGAAGAAGAAGCAAGATTGAGAGTCTAAAAATTGGGCCGAGAAATTGGACAACAGATCACACCTACCTCAAACAAACATTCCAAGAATATTTCAAGAATATCTTCACCACATCCAATCCTTCAATCTCTGAAGAGATTGCTAATCTCTTTCCAAACAAAATAACAAGTGTTGAAAATCACTTTGTCTGCCAAATCCCCATTGAATAAGAGAAAGGCAAAATGCTCAAAGAATGGAACTATACTAACATTTCCCTTGTCTCGAAGATTGATAATCCAAATGCTGCCAATCATTTTTACCTTATTAGCCTTTCAAAAGTCTGCTACAAAATAATTGAAAAAATTCTTGCTAATAGACTCAAAGCAATTCTCCTAAACATTATCTTCCCTTACCAAACAGCTTTTGTCTTGAGGTGTTTAATTCAAGAGAACACAATCTTGACCCAAGAAATCTTTCACTCATTAAAGAAAATAAGAAGTAAGAAAAGACTAATGGCTATAAAAATTGATATGGAAAAAGTTTTTGACTTTATGAAATTCTCCTTCTTACTCACTATTTTCTATCACTCGGGATTCAATCAAACATGGATCAATTGGATAAAAGAATGCATTTCTACTGTTTCCTATTTCATAATTATCAATGGGTCCCATACGGGATTTATTCAACCTTCTCGAGGCATAAGACAAGGAAACTCATTATCCCCCTTCCTGTTTATTATGGGCAATGAAGTGCTCTCGAAATTGATCCTCAGAGAAGAGAGTAACAATTCAATCGAGGGTATCAGTTTTTCAATAAGAGGTCCAGCTGTTTCAAATCTACTTTTTGCTGATGACCTCATCCTTTTTTGGATAGCATCAGCTCATAATGCTCAATCTTTTGTTAAATGTCTAGACACATACACATCCTAGTCAGATCAGAAAATCAATTTTGCTAAATCCTCCATGCACTTTAGTAGCAATACCTCCAACAATACCATAAGAGAAATTAGAGAGTCCTTGAACCTTAAAACTACCCCACCAATTCTTAGATATCTAGGAGTCTCTCTCTTTATTGGGGCTGACAAAAGAAGTTTTTTCAAAGAAACAGTGGAAAAAATTCAATCAAGACCACAAAGTTGGAAAACTCAAATCCTTTCTTAGGCTAGAAGAACGACCTTGATTAGAACTGTTGCTAGCACCATTCCCTCTTACACTATGGCCACAATGTGGATCCCAAAAACAATCACAAGTCATTTGGACAAGCTCTTTCGCAGATTTTGGTGGGGTATAGACAACTCCAAGTCCCATAATTTTAATTCTAAATCTTGGAAATCCATCTGCATGCCAAAATCTCTAGGAATTTTGGGGCTTAAAAAACTCTTTGTTCAACAATACTCTTATTTCAAAATTTTCCTAGTCCCTTTGCAATAACACAAAAAACCTTTGGAAAAATTTATTAACAAGTAAATATATGAAAAACACAACTTTTCTGGACGTAATTGGGAGAAATATTGATCCCGAGCTCTGGAAGGGACTTTTGAAGCGAAGAGATTTTATAAAGGACAGTATGTGCTTTCAGATCAACAATGAAACCATTACAAATGTTTAGACTGACCCCTAGATCACTGGCCTCCCCACTCTCAGACCTACACCAAATCCAAATAACCCTATCAATGAGGCTGATATAAAAGTAGCTAAACTGACTTTGGAAGAACCTAGAAGATGGAACATCCTCCTTCTTCAGGCTCTTTTCAACACTGATTTTGTAAACACCATTCTCAAAATCCCACTCAGTTCATTCAACTACTTCTCCATACCTGATAAGGTAACCTGGCTGAACCATTCTACTGGGAATTTCTCTGTGAAATTAGCCTATGACGCCATGATTAAACCTCAAATATCACCTCAAATGCAAGAGATAAATGTTACATTCAAAAAACTGTGGAAGCTAAAGATCCAAGACAAACTTAAAACATTTTCTTTGGAAGGTTATGCATCAAATACTTCCCACTAGAGCCCTTCTAAAAGGTTTCATCCCCGTGAGTGAGGACCATGCTCTTTGGCCTTTGTGCAAATATGAAGAAGAGGACCTCTCCCATTTGTTTTTCAACTGTCCATTCTCTAGAATCTTGTGGAGACATTCTAATTGGCCCATAAACATTGCAAACTTTGCAAACCAACCTATCTCAGCCTGGATCTCAATCATTCTCAACCCATCAACAGGTCATCAAATCCCTAATGAGGAAACCCATTCATTCCAAATCTTTGCCATTCTTGCTATGGATAACTTACGGTTTCTCATAAATCAGGTTATTCATAATGCAAATTGTCCCACTCCAAACTAGTTCATATCTAAAGTCTTCCAAATCTTCTCTAAGCACAGCAGAGCTTGGAACTTTAAGTCCTCTCAACAAGATTCCAAATGGCAAGCCCCTCCGCAAGGATTCCATTCACTGTCCTTTGATGTGGCAGTCAGGAAGGATGGAGCCACAATTGCAACCATATGCAAAAATGACCAAGGGACCCCAGTATTTGTACTCACCAATTTCATCCACAATACAAATCCAAATGTTGGTGAAGCAGTTGCAGCACTAATGGCAGTCCAGGAAGTGGCAAACAGAGGCACCAAAAAAATCATCATAGAAGGAGATTCCAAACATGTAGGTTAAGCCATTACCAAATCAAATGCCCCCAACAAATTGGACAATGCAGAACATTTCAAGAGACATTCATTACCTGCCTCCTACCTTTGAAGAATGGAGAGTGAAGAAAATTCATCAATCTCAAAATTAATGTGCGCATAAGATAGCACAATGGGAGCTTCCAATCACATATATGGAAGCATTCCCCTTTTTTGTATCCCAAATTGTGTACTATAATTCTATAGTGGCAAAGACCCTCCTTTTGTTTTGTATAATCATGGACTCGAATATACTAGTGTGTTTATTTTATCTGGAATGAAACTTGCTTAGATAAAAAAGAATTAAAAAACTAAAAAAGAAAAAGAATACATATAGAGCACATATTGGCTTGGTTAGAGCATTCACATCTAGTTTCATATACTCTTCAAATCTCTAAATTTTAGAGAATCAACTTAACTTTTTGACAAAATAAACACTCTATTCGATTCTCTATTTTAAAGTATAGGTTTAGGATACGAACAGTCCCGATATTTGGGGAGCCACTATTCATCTCCTAAATCAGTTTTTATATTTATTTTATA
Organism: Carya cathayensis; assembly: GCA_011037825.1. Taxonomy (NCBI): domain Eukaryota; kingdom Viridiplantae; phylum Streptophyta; class Magnoliopsida; order Fagales; family Juglandaceae; genus Carya; species Carya cathayensis. The sequence continues at coordinate 143,752 of QGSO01001002.1, forward strand.
GGGAATAGTTAAAAATGTAGAAATAATAATAAAAAAAGAATATAAATATATTATTTTAATAGAATAGAGAAATAATAGAGAATGGGATGTGAAAAGTTTTTTAAAGATAAGTAAAATTTAGGAGAAAATTATAAGTAGGGTAATTTCTAGCTAAAATTTAAGAATTTATATATATATATATATATATATATATATATATGTAAAAGTAAATTTTATTGATATAAGAGACATAGCCCGAGTACACAAGTGGTATACAAAGAACATGCCTGATTACAACTAAATACTAGTAAGACTTACAAGCAAAGCATGAAGGTTATCCGTGTTACAAATAATGGCCAAACCCTAAGAAAGAAGTGTATTATAGAAAAATCGTTTCAAGTAAGCCATAGAATGCTCAATATCTTCAAAGTACCTATGGTTTTGCTCCAACAATACGTATCATATAATGCAGTGAGGGATCATTCTCCACATAGCAAAGATTTGAGAATTTCCCTAGATACCTTTCCAGAAACACATAAGATCCCTAACACTTCCAGACATGACACATGCCACCCCTATCCTATTTAAGACCTCATTCCATAAACATCGGGCCACTTCAGTGTAATAAGATATGATCAACTGATTCTCCATCACTCTTACATATATAACACTAATATGAAATAATGAAACTACGTTTTTTCAGATTATCTAAGGTGAGAATCCACCCAATAGATGTTGTCCAAACAAAGAAACCAATTCTGGGGGTACCTTGCACTTCCAAATAGCCTTCCAAGAATAGTTATGATCATTAGGAAATCTCAAGAGAGTCGAATAAAAAAAGTGCACCGAGATTTTTTTTTTTTTTTTCACTTGGATTCCACAATAGCCTATCCCTCATCTCATTGCCAAATGACATAGCATATAACGAATCCACCCAATAGACGTTGTCCAAACAAAGAAAGCAATTCTGGTCAGTACCTTGCACTTCCAAATAGCCTTCCAAGGATAGCTATAATTATTATGAAATCCCCAAAGAGATGAATAAAAAGAATGCATCGAGAATTTTTTATTTCCACTTAGATTCCACAACAGCCTATCCCTCATCTCATTGCCAAATGACATAGCATATAACGAATCAAATAAACCAGAAAACATGTCCAGCTCCCAATCTTGGGTTGCTTTTGAAAATCTCACATTCCAATGTACAACCCCATTAGAGCATACCAATAAGTCAGCCACAACAACCTCTTTATCACAAGCAATTTGGTAAAGCATAGAAAACACTTGCTTAAGAGCCATGTCCCCGCCCCACACATCCTGCCAAAAGTAAACATTGTTGCCACTTCCAATAGTGCCTTTGAAAAATTGAGAAAATCTATGTCAACCAGCTCTTATGTCTTTCCATAATCTCACTCCATGTGCTCCCCTAACTTCGTTAGAGCACTAGCCCCCCAAGTGCTCCCATACTTAGACTCTATAACTTCTCTCCATAAGCCCTCTCCTTCACTATGATATCTTCACAACTATTTTTTCAAAAGTGCTTTATTGAAAACCCGTATATATTACGCAACCCTAGACCTCCACATCCTCTTTGAGAACATACTTTATCTCAATCCACGAGATGGACTTTAGCTCCATCCCCCATTGCTACCCAAAGAAAATTACGGAAAGTTTTCTCAATATGAAAAGCCACACTAGCAGGTATTAGGCATAATCTAGGATAGGAAATAAGTGGAAAGATGAGATAAAGTGCTCTTAATGAGGGTCCATCTACCACCCTTGGACATATATAGGAAACTGGATGTAAATGCTATCAGAAATCGAAAATCCACTTAAATATGCATTGGAATTGATTGCTTGTGTACGACAAGAAGTTTTGAATTGTTGAACCAAAGATCGCACACACAACATAACTACAAGTACTGAGCAGCTGAAGAGTTGAAGTCTATTCATCAGTATCGTCTGCCATCACAATGAGCTGAAAGACGATTCATAAAACTTTTAGGCATTTTAACCATTTATGGGAAGATATGTTAGTTAAAAGTACAAGAACAAACTGAAAAGTCAACAACAGCCACATCTTCACACGGTTAACAATTTGATGAAAGCTTTCAAATTACATAGCCATCGGAAAAACTGCTGCCAAGAACATAAACCAAAAAATTTTGCAAAAGACTCTCATATCATCTATAAATACTTTGTGAATAATAATAAACTATTTATTAATAATAGTAAAATATTCTAAAAATAATTCAGTTACCAACAAGACCCTCAATTGTCAAACAGAACCCGGAACTTCACACGCCTTTTAATGCTGCCCATTCTATCATATCCAATTCCAATCTTACTATGCATCAACTTTATTGCTAAGTCTGCATTGCCTGCTTTCCGCAAGGCATTGATTAGAATAGTGCGAACTCTCCCTGGTATTTCTCTACCCCTATCAACAATCCCATCAGCCAGCTTGCAGGCCTCCTTGATGCGGCCAGCTTTGCACAGCACATTAATCATATCCTCAAAAGCTGTCTCGGGAAGAATACCCATTGGAGCTAGCTCATCCAATATCCTGCATGCCCTAGCTACCTTGCCTGACAGACAAAGGCCAATTGAAAGAGTCCTGAAAGATGCTGCAGTTGGTGTGATACCCTTATCGATCATCATGTCCCACATCTTCAATGCCTCTTCATTTCTATGCTCGTTGAACAGTCCATTGATAAGTATTGTGTATGTATAGACTGTCTGATCACAACCTTCCTCTTCCATCCTCTTAAAGAGGGCTAATGCTTCATCAATTTTCCCACCCTTAGCCAAGGCATCAAGAAGGGCATTGTAGCAATATGAATCTCGCGGACATCCCTTCTCAACCATTTCTTCAAAAAGCCTTTCTGCTTCATCCACTCTCTCAGCCTTTCCAAGACCATCAATTAAACTCGAATAGAACATAGAGTTAACCACCAGCCCATTACCTCTACAGAATTCAAAATACTCCATGGCTTCCTCCAATCTCCCACTCTTACTCAACCCATTAACAATAACACCATTAGTAACCTCATCCGGTTCGAGCCCATCATTCTTCATCCTCTGGAAAAGCCTTATTGCCTGTTCCATGTTCCCACTTTTTGCATAAGAATCAATCAGGGTAGTATAAATGGCCACATTCGCTTTACAACCTTTCTGAATCATACTTTCGAACACAGCATGTCCTTCTGCACACTTTCCATCCCTGCAAAGCGCAACAATCACTAAATTATATGCATGACTCGGAATTTCCAACCCCTTTTCTTCCATTTCATGATAAAGACCCAAACAAGTATCAAAGTCCTCATCCATATGGCATGCCTGCATCAAAGTCATGTAGGTAATTTTATCAGGCTCCACATTTCTCAACTCCATATCCCTTAACTTCTCCATGGCCTTCTTCTTCTTCCCTGCTTTACAATAACCTTTAATCATCATATTATACGTCACAACATCCGGTCCTACTCTCCCACCTTCCATTACCTCAAGAACCCGTTCGGCCGACTCAATAAACATCGAATTCACCAACCCATTCACCAAGAAATTATACGTGTACAACCCTGGGTCAATCCCATTCTCCTTCAGTCTACGCCAGACCCACAACAATTCCTCAACCATTCCCACACTCCCTAAGCTCTTAATCAAAGAATTAGCGGCTGACAACGTCATTACAAAACCCATTTCCTTGAACTCCTTTAAAACACTTGCAATCCTATCTATATTTCCGCATGAAGATAAAAGTTCAACCAAAGACACATAACATTCAGTACTATGGGCGTAACTCTTTTGCTTACTGGCCCAATAAAAGAAGCGCAAAGCAGTACCGGGATCTTCGCAAAGTTTACTAGACTGTAAAACAAATGAAACAAAGCTAGGTGACAACTTGATCAAGAACTTGTGGCAGTACGAGTCTAAGTTGGCCTCCATGGCCAGGGATCCATCCAGGAGGTTGAGAATTTGGGCAACCCAAGGAGATGGCTCTAGCTGTTGGCGGGTTGAGACTACTTCAGAGACATCGTTGAAGGGTTCCACCCATTCAGGTGGAGGAAGAGAGGTAGCCAAGAACCACCTGGGTTTTGAAGAAAAACGTGGTAAGGGGCCGGGTTCTGAGAATTTAAAGATTGACCCACCATTTTTGTACGGACGTAGGGGTGGATGAGGATGGAGGTACACTGCGGCGGGAGGGAGTAGACGGCTTAGCGTTGCTCTTCTCATCAGTGCTCAGGATGTCGAGTGATACAGCTTCTAGCCTCTAGGATTGATTCAAATGAAAACTCTAGCTTATGATGTTATCACAAATTCATCCTTTAAATACTCAAGAGGTCCCATGGTCTAGTGGTCAGGACATTGGACTCTGAATCCAGTAACCCGAGTTCAAATCTCGGTGGGACCTTTTTTTCTCTCTTACTTGGGCTATATTTTAGTTTTTATTCTATTTCTTTTATTTGGACTATAATTTAATCTTAACTAATAATACACAAATAACTTTTCTAACCCACTTTATAATCAGCCAATACTAGCATCCCAGTTCATTAAAAACAAAATCTACAAACTCCTCGAGCACGAGTATTTTTGCTCGGAAGTCCTCTTCTCCAAAGAGTAAGGTTTGAGTTTATTTGCTTTGTTAAAGACTTCTAGTCTCTCAAATTTTATCTGTAGAGTGGTAGTATGGCTGATGAAGAATTGTCAACACTTTGGGAAGGTTTCAACGTTAGAGAGGAAGAGGAGCAAGTGATCAATCTATCAAAAAGTGTTATTCAAAACTCAGAAACTAGAGGGAAGCAATGTTTCTTGATACAATTCTTCTACAAACAATCGCATTATGCAACTGGTGAGGAGTCGCTGACGCCACGTCAGCTTAAATAAAAAGGAAAAAAAAGGACAAAACACAAAGCGCAAAATAAGAAAGAAAGCAAAACACTAATAGAGCTCGTTGTCTCTTTTAGTGTGGCTTTCGTCTAGCTTTCAAGTGGGATTTCAGTTGATCGTGTTCATGTTCACGTTGTTAGCTGGAAAAAAATCAAAGTAACTTACATTGTCTTGTTAGATGGGCACCAGTGGATCTAAACACACAAATACACACAGAATCAGCACTCAAAGGTAGCGACGAGATAAGAAGCAATCCACCCCAACCCAAATTCACTCTCCTTGTCATGCTTCCTTTCATTACCTTTTCAGCAAATTCTCTTCCACAATGCCTGATTCTCCTTCCTTCCCTTCAGGCCCCCTTCTTCATACCCAAATTCTCTCTCTCTCTCTCTCTCTCTCTCTCTCTCTCTCTCTCTCTTCGGTTTTTTTTTTAATGGTCGAAACTTAAAATGAAAGTAAATAATTATCAAAGAGAGGCCTGCCAACTAGTTTTAAAAATTTGATGTCATGAGAGGGGGAAAAGGAGGAAAGAAGAAACATCGTGCATAAATAGATGGCCCAATCTGGAAACCTAGGGAAGAACTTTGAAAAGATTTTGTGAACTTTCTATCATGTTACATACCTGTATTTAAGCATGCTCGTCACTGCCTTCACCCTCCATTGCCTTCAAATGCTCAACCAACATCCGGTTATTGTTCTGTGTTTGTCTTTCTACAGCAACCATATATAGGCCCACTGCACCTTTGATTGCACAAAGCCACAAAATCCTCATAGACCACTTATCACTAATAACTCCCCTGGTTCCCACTTCTCACTCTCTCTTCAGTATTTGTGTTTTGATTTCACTATGGTTTTTTTTTGTTTTTGGCTAAAAAACAAGGATGAAATGGAATAAGCGAAAGAGAGAGGAGGAGGAAGAAGACGAACCTCTTCATCCCGCCACAACGATGATGACAACAAGCTTGAATCCACTGCTACACCGATGACCCCCAACACGCAACCCTTCTCCCACCTTCCCATGAGAGCGAGGTCCTCTTCGAATCTGGGGAATGCATCTATGACTTCCCTCCCGTCGTCAAGCACACCGTCAACTAGCCCCACTCCTCTGTCCTAGACATAGTGGCCTCTAAGCAGGCCAATCAGAGTGGAGACTACAACAAGGGCCAACTCCTGACTCCTCTGCCATAGTGACTCCTCATCCCGAATCTGAGGGAGGGAGGGCGGCTTCGAGGGAGGGAGGCCTACTGGGTCATCTTTGAGGGAGGTGAGAACTCGAGGGCGAAACACAGCGCCAAAGTTAATTGGATAAAGGGAGAGTTCAAATGAAGATGGAGGAGATACTAAACAGTACATTTTTTATTTTTGCCACATCAGCCGGCGTCTGCTCTGCGCTTACACAAACCGACTGTCTATAGCTTTTTTCTCCTTGATAATGATCATATCAAAAAGAGGGGTGAACAAAGAAGGCTTTAGGTCCACAATGTCTCAAGTGTGGAAACCTGAAGGCTAGATCGCTTTCAAAGAGATATGGGAGAATAGATTCCTAATGGAATTTCAAAAGGTAGATGGCAAAAATAAATCATACTTGGAAGGCCCTGGTCGTTTGACAAGTCTCTGGTAGCAATCCAAGATTTTGAAGGAAATACTACACCAAACAAAATTTCTTTTTCTCAAAAACATTTTTGAGTTCAGTTCCATAATCTGCCTTTAGCAAGTATGTCCAAGTAAGTCTGTGAATAGGTTGGATCTGTTGTTGGTCAAGTTCTTAAAGTAGATGTTGACAAAGAAGGCTTAGGATAGGGAAAATTTCTTGGAGTCAGAATTGTTATTGATATTACCAAACCCCTTGCTCAAGGGATATGAATAAAACATTGGTGGCAAATTGCATTGGACTACCTTCAAGAATGAAATATTGCAAAATTTCTATTTTAAATGTGGTGTGCTAAACACATTGGAGGAAGATGTTATAAGCAACACAAAGACAAACAGATGGCTGAATCTTCACAACAACAGTATAGCCCTTGGCTTAAAGCACCAACTATCAAATTTATTTTATTTGGTTCAAAAAAGTATGGAGGGTGCTTGGGAGGAGCACCACCACAGGCCTAGTGGCAGCAACCACCAGACATACATAATAGTAGTGGCACAGGCAAGGGAGAACATGGGCAGCAAACTGAGGTGAATTCTAAGGCATTTAATACAGATTTGGAAACTGAAGACTATGATGATCCTGCCAATTGTAGTGTGGAAGGTCAAAACAAAGATCACATAAGGAAAGAGAATTTACAAGGTGAAACTCACCAAAATGGAGAGCAGACTTTAAAAGGCAACTTGGTCACTACGGAAAGTCTTGCCACTATTAAGCCTAAACAAATGGACACCTCACTAGGTAATAACTCCTCTGCCAGTATAGATGTCAAATCCTTTTTAATAGCTCCTCCTACTGTTTCTTTCTCAATAGATAATACAATGTCAACAATATAGTCAACACTAAAGTTAATTCTATTTTCATCAATACTTGTGTTGATGTAGTGCCATAGAAGCCTAATTGGAAGAGAAGGGCTAGAGCCTTGTCTTTGACTACACCTACTTTGCCAATTAGTGAAGAGTAAAAAAAGAGAGCATGAAGTAGTAGAGGAGGAGTCTCTGACTGCAGATAATGCCAAGAAATAGAAGAATAAGCTCATCCTTATAAAGAGCAAAACTCAAGATCCAATGGTGATGGCTATGAAGCAACATTACCAATAGCAATGATTTGTTTAAGTCGGAAATATCGAGGGCTTGAGAAGTCTTGAACAGTTCAAGAGTTCATCATCTAGTGAGCACTAAGAGCCCAAACATTGTTTTCCTAGTTGAAACTAAATGTAACAGATGGAAAACTGGAAAAACTAAAAATCAAATGGGGTTTAACTGAAGTTTTGTTGTGGATAGTATAGGAATAAGTGGAGGTTTAACTTTCTTTTGGAAGGACCAAATGGATGTGGAATTAGAATCTTACACTCAGAGTCACATTTCTCTTAAAATCATCCAACCAGATAAAAGCAACAAATGGATCTTGACAGGTTTTTATGGCAGTCCATTGACAGGTAAAAGGGCAGAAAGTTGGAGATTACCGAAAGCTCTAAAGCCATCTGAAAACTTGGCCTAGCTTTGTATGGGTGATTTTAATGAGATCCTTAGTCAAAATGAAAAATTTGGAGCTTCACTAAGACCATATATGCAGATGGAAGAATTCAGAGAAGTTCTTGAGGAATGTGATCTTAGTGACCTAGGTTATCAAGAGCCAAAGTACACATGGAGTAACAATCGAGAAGGCATGGACTTCACCAAAGAAAGATTGGATCGAGCTCTAAGAAACTCAGAGTGGCACAAACTGTTCAATATAACTAGAGTTCACACTCTTACTGCCCAAGCTTCAGACCAATGTCCCATCCTTATTTAATTGGGGAATTTGATGAGCCAAGAAAAAAGACCGAAGAGACAATTCAGATATGAAGCTAAGTGGGCCAGTAGAGAAGACTGTAATGATGTAGTGAGGAAAGCATGGACTTATGACTCCTCCCCTTTGACTATTCTTACAGAAACTTCTAAATGGCTAATCAGGTGTAAAGAATTATTGTAAAGGTGGAGTAAAGCAACTTTTATGAACCAAAAAGAGATTATCAATACAAAATTTTCTCAACTCAAAGACCTACAGGAGGATAACAAGGGTGACCATATAGTGCAGATTAATTTCTTGAAAAAGGAAGTAGATGACCTTCTTGAAGAGGAAGACCTAAAATAGAAGCAAAGGGCCAAGCAAAAATGGCTTAAGGAAGGGGGAATAGGAACACCAAATTCTTCCACATGTATGCTAATCAAATAAGGAAGACCAATTTTATTAAGCATTACTAATAGGGAAGGAAATAGTACTAACTCACATGAGGAAATTAGTGACATATTTCAAGTATTCTTCCAAGATTTATTCACCACTTCTCATCCCACAGGTATTGATGTTTGTCTACAATCCTTAAGGCCTACTGTTACAGATTAAATGAATTCAAGCTGCTTCAAGATATTACTAATACAAAGATTGAGAAGGCTATTTTTCAGATGAATGGATTAAGCTCTCCTAGACTTGATGGATTTCCAGCTACTTTCCATCAGAATACTGAGAAATATAGGAAAAGTGGTGTGTGTAGCTTTCAGAAGATACTCCTAGGCTATTCATTTAAATGATATTTTTATTGCTTTGGTTCCCAAGATCACAAAACCAACCAAAGTATCAGAATTTAGACCCACTAGCCATTGTAACGTGCAACATAAGATCATAGCTAAAGTTTTAGCAAACAGGCTTAAATCCATTATTCCCCCTCTCATCTCTCCTACACAAAGTGTTTTTATTCTTGGCAGGTTGATTTCAAACAATGTTATTGTTGCATATGAGTCCTTGCATACCATGAAGTGCCAATTACATGGAAATGATGGTTTTATGGCCCTAAAGTTAGACATGAGCAAAGCCTATGACAAGATAGAGTGGCCTTTTCTAGAAGCTGTTATGAAGAAAATGGGATTTGCAAGCAAATGGGTTGAGCTTATTAGACAGGGTGATCCCCTCTCACCTTATCTCTTCATTCTCTGTTATGAAGTTCTTAGTAATCTTCTTAACAAAGCTGAAGTTGCAGGTCAAATTATTGGAATTCCTTTAGCTTGAGGGCAGCTCCACGTAAAGCATCTATTTTTTGCAATGACAACCTCCTCTTTTGTAAAGAAAACTTATTGGAATGGAGTAGATTGCTCAAATTATTGGAGAGCTATGAGGTGGCTTCTGGTCATAGACTTAACAAGGAGAAAACATCAATTTTCTTTAGCAAAAACACTAAGGCAGCTACAAAGGAAATTATCATAAGCATTGCTGGAGTTAGATCAACACAATCCTATGAGAAATCCCTTGGCCTACTAGCAATAGTGGGCAAATCTCGAGCAAGCTTCAACAACAACACCTTGGACAAGGTCAGGACTCGAATAAGCAACTGGAAGATAAAGTTTCTTTCCCAATCTGGCAAGGAAATGCTGCTAAAGTCAGTAATTCAAGCTATCGCACTTATTGGATGGGTGTTTTTAAAATTCCCAAGTCAATATTGATGGAGATTAATAAACTTATGTAGGACTATTGGTGGAGCTAGAAGTAAAAGAAAATAGAATCCAATGGGTCTCATTGAACCAAAAAGTGGGCTTTGGCTTTAGAGATTTTGAGAACTTTAATTTGGCTATACTTGCCAATTGGAGAAGCTTCATAACAACTAAACCTCTTCTTGAAAAAGGATTAATTTGGAGGAGGAGGAAATGGAAAATCCATCAAGATATGGTCTAATAAGTGGGTTTCCCCAACCTACATTCTTCAAGATCCAAAGTAGTGTCACCAAACTACAAAAAGATGCTAAGGTTGTTGAGCTTATAGACCAAAAGACAAAACAATGGAATGAGCAACTGCCTAAGGAAGTATTTTCGAGTGATGAAGTTGATATTATTAGTAAGATTTCAATAAGTCCTTGTGGCAGTGATGACAAACTGATTTGAAGATGTACAAAAAATAGTATATTTACTATAAAAAGTGCATATCATCTACTAGGAGAACTAGTAGAAAGGGACAAGGGCCAGTCATAAGGAATTACTTACCAAGAGGAAAAATGGGCCATTTTGTGGGGGTTAGAAGTTTCTAATGCAGAAAAATTATTCATTTGGAAAGCTTGTCATGATGGTTTGCCTACTAATCTCAAGTTGTTCATAAGAAAGGTGGTTGAAAACCCAATATGCCCCATTTGTGACCAAGATCAAGAGACCATTGAGCATGCACTATGGACATGTGTGTCAGCAAGGGATGTATGGAGTTAGTGTTCTAAAGAATTATAGAAGTGCAAAATTGTAAATCAAAGTTTTAAAGACACTATGTTGTAAGTGTTTAATACTTTGGACAGGGAGAATTTGATGGAGTTTGCAGTAGTTGCATGGAGAATATGGAAGAGGAGGAATGAGTTTATATGCCAAAAAGAGTTTACCTATCTTAACATTATACTCAAACAATCTTCTCAAAGATTGCAAGATCTCATAACACTTCACCAGAAGGCACCGACTCAACATGCTATCTCTCTATCAGGTAACTGTGTATGGGAGGCACCTCCAAAGGATATAAAGATTAACTGGGACACTGCTATTAACCAGAACAGTTGAAGAATTTGAATCGTAGCTATTGCAAGAGATTGAGAATGACAAGTTCTTGCTACCATGAGGATGAACAAATCTCTATATCTAGATCCATTAATAGCATAATCATATGATGCTCTTCATGCAACTTTTATGGGTCTTGAGCTAGGTTTTAAGAAGATTATTTTTTAAGGGGATGCACTACTTGTTGTCAAGGTAATCAATGAAACAAAAAATAGTTGGAACAGTAAATGCATGCTTATTTTTTATATTAAGAAAGCGCTCTCTCATTTTGGTCTACTAAACACATCAAAAGAGAAGTCAACAATGTAGCTCATGCTCTAGAAAAGAATTCTTTGGCTATTTTAGATGTCATCATTGACATTGAGGAAGTTCCTAATTGTATTTAATCTCTCTTGTAGAGAATTTTATCAATAAAACTCTTTTTCCCTAAAAAAAAATATGAAATCTTAATTTTGCAAAACTAATCTTCATTTTTATATAGAGTGTTAAGAAAATTATAGGTTAATTATTTTCTTTTATTCTATTTCTCATATTTTCTTCTCTCATTTTGGACTATAATTTATTCTATTTACTTTTGTTTTAGGAAGTTTTGATGGGATACACCCTTACTTATGCCCAATTTATATCTGGGACCTCGTACATTTCATTTGTGCCCAATTTGAATTGAGAATCCTTGCATTTTTTTAGTAATATCTTTCTTGTGGTTCAGAATTTTTAGCAATAATCCCTTATGTTACAATTTTCATCCATCATCGTTAATAGACATGGCTCAATCTAAGGGTGCCATGTGTCAATTTATTTGTTTAAAAAAATTAAATTTTAAAAAATTTAAAAATTAAATTAAAAAAATAAGAAGTTTTTTTCTAATAAAAATCATTTAAAAAATAAAAAAGAAGAAGAAAACCACTCGGGGTGAATTTTTTCTAGCCACCATAGGGTGCTGAAATACCCTCGTGGTGACCCTACCCCTAGTTACTAAGGAAGTGATCCGAATGGAGCCACCCACATGGTGGTCGAGATCTAGCCACCAAAGAGTGGCCAGAACATGGCCATGGTTTCCCTTTTTAAATTTTTTTAATGTTTTGTAAATAATATAAATTTTAAATCTTTAATAAAAAAAATATATTATTATATTAAGAAACATCTAGAAAACCTTTCTTATAAAACAAAAAATTACATGTGGTGCCATTTTATTGGACTGTGTTCTTATTAATGGTGGACGGACGGAAATTTTAACAGAATGGACTATTGCTAATACAAAGCATAGGTTCCTAAATCCAACCTCTTGATCCTTTGAATTTGCGTTATCTGGCTCCTTGAACTTGATTTGGCTGATTCTCAATTGTGTTGGTTGAAGCGCTATTAGGCTTCCCCAAGCTCAATAGGGAGACACAAACAGTGAGCTTGTCCATGAGTAGTGCCAAATGCCAATTCAGGCGCAACCAATGACTTGGTGAAAATGGAATTCAATAATGACATGTTAGTGCGAGCACAAAAGATGGAATTGATAAAGAGTTAAGTGGCTTTAATATTATCACACAATAGAACTGGAGGTGGGTGTATAAAAATGTCGAGCTCTTCAAGGAGACCTAGTAACAAAATGAGTTGGCCAGTACACGGTATTAAGCTTTTGTACCCAAGTAGACAATAGTGTTCTGTTTATTATAGTTCCAAGAGATGAGGTTAGAGCCCAAAATAAATGAGATAGCCACCGGTAGATCAACGGTTATTTGAACAACAAAACATACTATATACAATCACTTTTGCTAAAGAGTCCCAGCTATACTGCCATAGATGGTGGGTTCATGAAATGGGACACTATCAAATAGTTTAAGATTATGGGCCAAACTCATTACGTGGAGACTCTTTTAAGGCTTTGTTTGGAAATTTATAGAGGAATAAGATATTAAAAAAATAAAAGAAAATGCATAGAATGGAATGAAATAAAATGGTTAATTTCAGTCGATTCGATTCTCTGTATCTATTTATGCTGTTATTATTTTTGAAAGAGAGTCTATATGAATATACTCCTTTTGTCCGAACATGGATTATTGGCAATGCAACAATTTAAAAGTTAGGGATGACAATATAAGACACGAGTTATAAATTTAATACGAATATGATACGAAATTAACAGATCTGAATTTCACATAAATGGGTTTGGGTAAAAAAGAATTGACTTGTTAAGAAACGATTAATAAACAGATCAATAACAAGCTAACCTACTTAACATGAATCAACTTGCAATAATCCCTTTAGATTTTATTTCAAAACCACAATTTTATTGATATTAGATTGTAATATTAGTATTTCTCAATATACTTATATTTTTATTGTTGGAATTGAATTGTTTGACCTATGTTCATATTGTAGGATTTGTAATAGGTTTTATTATAGGTTAAAATTTTAAAAATATTAATATTTTTTGTTAGTAGATAGTTTAATTATTTTTTAGATATCATGACTACTAATAAATATATATTTTAATTTTTATGTAAAATTATGTTAATAATGTCAAATGGATTATGCGTGCTAATTCAACACATTTACATAAAATATGTTGAAATGAATCATATTGTATTGACTTATTTCTAATTAATTATTAAACGGGTCAAAACAAATTACACGTATGACCCGTTATTTAAATGAATCAAATGAAGATTTAAAAGTTTGACATTTTTAACTATTTGAATTAATCCATATAATTGAAAAATAATAACTTGTAAAAGCACAAGACTCAAACACAAATTTTGGAAGCATTATAGTGAGCTCTTTGCACAAGTTTCTTGAAAGCTAAAACACACTCATAGTATATGTTGGGACTACTTGAAGAACAATCTTAATCAAGATTTCTTTCCCTGCAGTTGACAAAAAAGTATTCTTTCAATTGCTTACTTTTTTCCATACTCTTTCCTTAATGCATCTAAAAGTATTCTATTTTGATTTTCCAATAACAGCAGATAACCCTAGGTATCTCTCATAACTACCTCTCATGACTGCTCCCCCTCTCTCCATAATCCTTCCTTTTTCTTCATCCCCTGTATTAGAACTAAAGAATACAGCAGTTTTGCCCTTGTTCAAGTACTGACCTAAGGCTCTTTCATATTTCAGAAACAAGCCTTGTATTTTAACTCATTCCTCCAGTCTAGTTCTACCAAATAGTATGCAATCATCAACAAATAACAAATGATTAATACGAGTTCCACCCCTTACAACTGTCACTCCCCTTGTATCACCCCTCAGGTCTGAATGATTTCGCAAAAAACTAAGTCCTTCAACACAAAGGATAAATAAATAGGGAGACAAGGGATCTCCCTATCTCAAACCTCTCGAGGGCTGTATCTAGGGGTGAGATTCAGTCAGTCCAGACTGGAAAAACCGATCAAACTGGCCATTTTTTGTATAACTTTTGACGTGATCTTGTAAGCTACATTGCATAGGCTAATAGGTTTATATTTATTGGTCAGCCTTGGTTCCTTTACTTTTGGGATAAGTGCAATATAAGTAAAGTTAGTATAAGGGTTCAGAGAATTAGAGAATTACCATTTAACCATGGCAGCACTAAATTACTGACTTCATCTCCAATTATGTGCTAGTGTCTTTGATAGAAACAAGTCTCGAAGCCATCTGGTCCAGGTGATTTCAATAGGGCCATCTAATTTATTGCTTCTTCAACTTCCACTTTGGTGAAGGTCTTAGATAGATTTTCATTCTTCTCACTCAACACACAAGGCTCTAGGTTCTTTAAATATTCATCAATGTCAACAATGCTTGGCTTAGAGGAGGGGAACAATTTTTCAAAAAAGCCTTTGAAAGCCCCTTCCAACTCTTCTGGACTTATGAGCCTTCTGTTGTGTTCATTAATAGGCAGCTTTATATTATTCTTCCTTCTCCTTTGATTAGCGCATATATGAAAGAATTTTGTATTTCTATCCCCCTAGCTGATACCAATTTACTTTTACTCTTTGCTGACTCCTTTTATCCTCTTGTGGTTTTTTTAACACTTCTGTCTTTTCTCTTAGTGCTTTCCCTTGATCAAAATCAACCTATTTTCTCCCCTTGAGTAAAGCACCCTCGTGTCTTCCAACATATTCATCATCCTCTGTGGTAATTCATTTGCTATCGATTCCTTCTGCCATACCCTTTTAATCACTTCTTCACATTCCTCCTTTAGTGACCAGGCTGCTTCATATCTGAATATCCTCCTTGGCCTCCATTCTTTTTCTGATCTTTGGTTCATACAAAGTAAAATGGGCATGTGATCTAAGCTTCTTTCAGCCAACACTTCCACCCACCCTTCATTAAAAAATTCCCTTCCATTTCAAGTTGGCCACTACCCTGCCCAATCATTTTTTAGTAAAAGACTCAACCTCATGTTTGTTGCTCCAAGTGAACTTGTCACCTCTCCATCCCAAATCAAACAATCCCCCATCTCTAGCACTTCTTTGAATCGAGCCATCAGCCTTTCTTGTCTATACCTCCACCCCTCTTTTCATCATGTGCCAAGATCTCATTGAAATCACCCACCACACACCAACCATATTCTTCTTAGGGGTTTCAATGAACTCAACAACTTCCATGATTCTTCCCTCAAACTAGTATCAAGCTGCTCATAAAAGCCTGTCAATAGCCTTTTCTCATTCTCCTCTTCATTTTTAATCCAAACACTGATATGCCACTGTGAGTTTTTCAGCACCTCTACTTCCATCGACTGGTTCCACCGCAGCATTAAGCCAACCCTCCTTCCCTCTGGTTCAACCACAAAACAACCTTCATAATTAAGCCTTCCTTTTAACCTTTCACATTTTCCACTCCTCATCTTAGTCTCCATCAAAAACACAATATTGGGCTTCTTTTCCTTCACCAAATAGCAAAGATTTTGAACTGTCCAAAAATTTCCAAGCCCTCAGTAGTTTTAACTTAGTATTTTCATAATGGTCGGTGGGGCTGTTTGACAGCCACCACTATTTCATTTGTTTTTTACCCCACCACTTCATAGCAATTCCTTTTTATTTTTTACCATCCCTCTCCTCCTCATTTCTATCAACATCAGATCTCAACATTCTTTTTTAAGGAGATAAAACATTTTGTGAGTCAACCTTCTTACCTTGCTCTCTAGCTCTTCTCTTCCATGCTCCTTTTGCCATTTCTTTGTTACTTGTATCATTCATACAGTTACTGTCAACCCCCCCCCCCCCCCCCCCCCCCCCCCCCCCCCCCCCCCCCCCCCCCCCCCCCCCCCCCCCCCCCATAGAGTTCATAACCAGTATCTCCCCTCATTTTTCTTCCATCTCATCTTTTTTATTAACCTGACCATATTTTATTGATATAATCCTATCCTTCTAGCTTTTTGACTCTTCACTTCTTTTCCCTCTTACCACCACTCTACTTGACTCAAACTTCTGAATAAGAGCCTCTCTTGCATCTTCTCTTTGCTGCCGCTCCCTCACTTTCTCTATTGTGTCATTAGCTACTTTTTTCTCCCTTCATCTCTTCCCTTCACTTCTATGTATTTTTTAAAACTCCAATCCGAGTTCCTAAATCCCTCTTTCTTTTTTGCTCTTACCCCTGCTCTCAACCAGGCTTCAAATTGAGCCTCACCCTCCTCTTTTCCCTTACATCCTAAATCATCATGTACAATGCATCCACACCTAAAATAGAAATGTGGCAATTTCTCATACTTGATGGGAATCCTATGAGCCTCCCTTTGATTGTTATAGTCCTTCCTCTCGCTAGAGGTTTTAGTAAGTCTATTTCTGTTAGAACCTTTAAGATTAAGTGTTATGCTCTGTTCTAGGTTTGCCTGGCGTGTTTATTACCCATTTTCTTAGTACCCATCGTGAACATTCTTGCTCTTCTATTCCATTTAATCATGGGAAAAGTTTATGGGATATTTGGTTGGGAACACAGGAAGCAAGGGTTCCACCGACTTGTCCTTATAAGCCTGTAACCAAGAATGATAGCAAAGTAAGGGTGGAAAATGAACCTGCTCCACCCATGTCTTTCTCAAAACTTGTGGGAGTGGCAGATGAAAAGCAGGATTGAGGGTGGTCTACGTTCTTTGGTGCCTGGGCGTTGGGGAGGAAAGCCATTGCTTATGATTTTGTTTATTTTGATTCTCCGAACTAGCCATTTGTTGGAAATTGTATAACCTTTTATCATATTCACTAGTCGAGCCCAAAAGAAATGTGGAAAAATATCAGATTAAATGAAATCGAATATTGCATATGAAAATAGTTTTGATATGGCAATTGTAGTACATTTCCAAAAAATAAAAAATAAATACCCTTAAGATTAAACCCCATCCACTCCCATCCTCCTCCGTATCCACCTTCACTACTCTACCAATAGTGCCTCCTAAAATCTCCCCTCGTTCCCTATTCATACACGCCAGTGATAAATCATGCATTTTAACCTAGAGTCATTCACTTATGAAATTCATTTTCTATAGTGGTGTGAATCTATCAATCTGCAAGTCGGTTGTTGAAGAGCCATGGCCTTCTCTCCAAGATATATTGCTTATTAGCTTAGTTTGCAAACACCATCACAAAAATGTTTGATTCCACCTCTTGAAACTTAGCTCTTTTACTTATCTTCACACTTTGGCCATCATAGATTCGGTCACTGCTTTACTTATGCTCATCTATATCCATACTTTCCCAACTAAGCTCAAGTCTCCTTTGTAATTTAGGTCCTCCGAAACATCATCTCCTTTAGAGCTTTCTTTTCCGTTAGCTTCAGTCGCTCCCACCTTTCCTTTACATCATTCATCCTTCATCATCGAATTTAGTCAGTCACCACCAATTCCATTCACTTCTAGATGACAAAAATAGCTGTTAAAATCTTAGTGGATCCCACTTCATTTCATCTTTCTTCGGGAGAGAAGAAAAAGGGAGAGAAGACAAGTTTCGTAACGTGCAACTACGTGTCGACTGTCCTTAATAGCGGCGGTTTGAGACGTACGTGGCTCCATAAAATCTAACAGAAAAGTAAGGTTGTATTGCTCGCTCGCTTGCTGTTCCCAAAGGAGACGCAACTTTTTTAAATAGGGGACGTGTTTATGCATCTTGCATAGACAGCTTTCGTACTCAAATTTTAAAAATAAAAAATATTGTAAAAAAACGCATTAAAAATATTGCCCTTATGGAGATTTTATATTTGAAAAAAAAAATGTTTTTTTAAAGTATGAAGCAGATGCCTTTTAGTTTTAAAATAAAAATAATAAGAATCTTAATTATTCTACTTATAAATCCAATCTATAAATAAAATATCTTTTTTTTTTTTTTTATGTTAAATAGATTTTAAACATGAAACAAGTGTTCTTGTATTGATTTAAACCTCAAACTATTTTTAACAAATAAGAATTAACAATAGCCTATACGGTAATAATACTAAGTTGCGATTTAGATAGTAAGATGAAATGAGATAATTTTAAATTAAAATTAAAATTAAAATAAAATATTATTATAATATTACTTTTAATATTATTATTATTTTAAAATTTAAGAATGTTGAATTATTTATTATATTTTTTTATAAATTTAAAAAAGTTATAATGATGAGATGAGATCAGATGAAACACTTTCACTATTCAAACACAGTCTAAAACTTTAAAAAATAATAATAATATTAAAACTATTGATAAAATTAAAATAGTTAAAAATTTCAGACTTGGTTTGTTTCAGAAAACTTTTCATCCCATCTCACATTATTATTAACTTTTTCAAATTTATATCCAAAATAATATAAACAATAAAAAATAATATTAAATAAATATATTTCAATAAGATTTGATTTAAATTTAAATTTTTATTTCAAATAATCGTATCTCATCTATAAAAAATAAAAAATAAAAATTCAATTAAAAATAAAAGAAAATCAGTTTAAAAAGGAAACGGGATTTCAATAATGAACGCCATGTATAATTATATAGCTTGATAAGCATTATTCATATTATTCAGTATCTATTTAAAGTTCTCTCCTCCATCCCCTTCCCTTCCATTCTCTTCTGTGGCTCGCCATTTTCAATGGCTACTCTTAGCATCACCGCCCATAAACTCCCTTCACTCACCAAATCCAGTGCAGAATCCCAGAGACCTAACCTTCCTCCATCTATTCTCTCCGCCCAAGTCTTCACCAAGTCCAACCCATCAAGCAATTTCAGCTTTTCAACCACCCGTAAAAGGAGCTGTGTCATTTGGTCGGTTACTGAGGACCGAGAGGTTGTTCCGGTGAAGGAGAATCTTAATATTGTCGAGGATGAAGAAAGCCGGTTGTTACTCAATGGGTCTGAAGAACTTCAGCCTCTTTCTACTTCTGAGGGGAGAAAAGAGGATGATGATTTTGATAGGTTGGTTAGCAAAGCTATCAATGCTTCTATTGTTCTAGGATTTGGGACCTTCGCTGTTAGCAAGTTGCTCACCATTGACTATGATTACTGGCATGTGAGTGATTTCTATTGTTAATTTTTGCTTGTATTTTTCCTCGCCCCTTTTTTGGACATGGGTATTTATGAGAATCGGCTATTGCATAGTTAATTGCATAGATGCTGATGATACTTTTATGCTTTTATCACTTTTGGTTTGCAAAATAGCTTTGAATTGTCAATTACGGTTTTTTTCATACGAGTACATATATATGCGATATTATTTTGGTTAATTATTTTCCTGGATATCCTTTTGTTTTTGAAGCATATTTATGTTCTTTGTCATGGGAGATTAGGAACCATTTAAATGTAATAGATTTCTATATTGCAGAAATCAATTTCCATTTATGGGAAATTTTGCCCAAAAATAAGATTGACAGACAAATGTAATCATCAAATTGATTAGATAACTTTTGAAAGCTAATGTCCGCTTTTCATGCTGTTTTCCATTAATAAATTTCAAAGTTGCCTCTTTCAGTAAGTGTATCTTGCCTGTCAAGACCAACTTTTTGTTTTTATTTTCTCAGGGATGGACCCTTTATGAGGTACTCAGGTATGCACCCGAACACAATTGGATTGCCTACGAACAAGCTCTCAAAGCAAACCCTGTTTTAGCCAAAATGGCAATAAGTGGGATTGTGTATTCTCTAGGAGATTGGATCGCCCAAGTATGTGCTTCAAGGAGATTATCTTAAATAATTTGTCCTGATCATATATACTTTGATTGATTCTTTAGTTGTTTCCTTCCGAATTTTCAGTGTTATGAAGGAAAGCGTCTTTTTGAGTTTGACCGGACACGCATGTTCAGATCGGGCCTTGTTGGGTTTACTCTCCACGGGTCCCTTTCTCATTATTACTACCAATTTTGTGAGGTGATAATTGTGATTAATATTTGGTCAGTTGATTTATCTGTTGATTTTCTGTGGATGGCTGCAATCGTTTACTTTGGTTTTCAGGCTCTTTTTCCATTCGAAGATTGGTGGGTGGTCCCAGCTAAAGTTGCCTTTGACCAAACAGTGTGGGCAGCAGTTTGGAACAGCATCTATTTTGTGGTTTTGGGGTTCTTGCGTTTTGAATCTCCAACCAATATTTTTAATGAACTGAAGACTACATTTTGGCCCATGCTTACTGTAAGAAACCACTCAAGTTTTCCTCTACACTTTTTGAGTGTCTTTAGATTGTGTCTGATCAACAGTTTGTTTCCTTGGTTGTTATCTAGTTTGTGAAATAAAATATTTATCATCTTTAAAATAATTGTGGGTCTGCCGACCTTAACTTTGGCTATAGTTTTAAGACCTATGTATTGAATGCAAATGTCACTCTTTTCCTTTTGTGCCTAAGGGATCTTTAAATTTCTCACACTTTTTCTGCCAAGTACTTCACCAACTCTTACGGAGCAGTCTTTGAAGCCCATTTATATATAAAGACCCATGTAAATATGTTGCATGGCGATACTGAAAATTTCTTTTCTACTTTGTTTTCAAAAAATAATTGGTCAAATGTTCTAAGAAGTATAAGCTAGAAGTTTATTAACTGGTATCTACATACTGTTCTTAAGATGATTGAAATTTCATTCCTTTGGGTTCTGTCCAACATAGATTGGATTGAATTGCAGCAAATGTTGTATTCAATGCATATGTGTCATGAAACATTACTTAATTTTATGGTTCACTTTACAGGCAGGGTGGAAGCTTTGGCCATTTGCCCATCTGATAACCTATGGTCTTATCCCTCTTGAACAAAGGCTTCTTTGGGTAGACTGTGTGGAGCTCATCTGGGTTACCATACTGTCAACGTAAGTATCTAAATACATCTATTATATCCTGTTGAGTACGCTTGTATGTTAACTTTTGTCATTATTCCATTTGCAGCCATTTAAAGTACACCTTTTCTTTTCTACATTATACACTGAATAGAAATCTGTGATTATTTTGTCTCTTATTCTGCATCACATACCTATCAACAACCTTTTTCAACTTTGTGGTTTCCATCTTGTTCAGTTTGGAAATTTGTTTTCCATGATGTGGACCACACATTATTAGGTCATCAGAAATTTTTTTTTCTTATTTTTTATAAGAAACAGAGTTCATTCATATAAAATGAGCCAAATACAACATAAAACAGTCACATTGCAGCATCTAATAATACACAAGACTTAATAAAATCAGGGCACTGGTGCCACAATTGAACTGTATCTTCCACCCTCCTGGCATGACAAGCAAGCAAATGAGCAGTTTCATTACCCTATTGACCAACCTTAGTAATCTCAGAATCCTGAAATCTTCTAACCAACATCTGAATTTTCAAAATCAAAGGATCCAGTGTAGTGCGATTTGTTCCATTAGAATTTACAGCTTCAATAATTGATGAAAAATCACCTTCCACAATTAAACTAGTTATACCAAGATGAAAAATCATCTGCAAACGTAAAGCAGCTAAGGCTTTAATCTCATCCACTTCAAACTCACCCACTTCTCTTCTACTCAATGCCATTAACACTTTACCATTATCATCCCTTAATATAGCCCCTATTCCAGCAGATGAAGTGTGATGAAATACAGCTCCATCAAAATTTAATTTGAACTTGCCCACCAGTGGAGGTTTCCAAGCAAGTACCCTCTCTACATGTTCCAAGACCTGATTTGATTTTATGGTAGTAAAACTTTCAACATATCCAATACAATTAGGTCATCTGAATTGTTTAAGCGATAAATGAATTAAATGAGCATTTTCTTATTTGTTTATTTCTTTTAATTTTTTGATAAGTCTGATTTGTTTATGATTCATTCCTCAGTATAGTAGGACTAAAAGTGTTTTTGTAGACTTCTTTCTCTAACCCCGGATACCTTTATACTGTGTAGTTATTCAAATGAGAAATCAGAAGCACGAATATCTGAGGCTTCAGTGGAAGCAAACCCTTCTTCATCCAGTAGTCCTAAGGTACAACAACTAACTACTGTTACAGAGTTCCTTTGGGCCTGCATGAGAAATTTATTTGAGGCTAAATTTGTCTATGGAAGCCACATGGGGGAAAACCCATGGATTCTCGTAGCACATTCACATTGGGTCTTGTGTCCAGTTAACCTAGACATTGGATTGTTTTATTTTCCTGGCAAGATCTGAACAACATATTCTCAGGACTCTTTGAACACCAACCCCATTGCAGCCATTTGCCAAAATGGAAGAAAATCTTGTGTTGGTGGGTTGGGGGCAGAGAGATCCAAGATTTAACTTGCAATAAACATCTTTCCCAATATTACCTACCCAAGAAAATAAACATCTTTTGCGATATTATGTCCATCCTACATCCTACGTTGCTAATGTGCAAATTTTTTATTTTTTTTGGTGTTTTGCTAGGAGTAAATGAATTGGAAAGCATGATAGCCTGGTGACAGTTTTAGCAATCAAAAGGAGTGGGTCTACAATATCACACTTCTTAATTCTGGAAGCCTGACAGTGGCAATGTGAAACTGCAAAATGCAAATAGATGGACTCATAACTAAGACCTGCCTCTGCAGTTGCTGCTGTATGCTCCGCTCAGTCGTTATACATTATATTCTTCTTCTTCTTTCTATATTTTTTGAGGGGAGAAGAATTTGGGACAAACCTTTTGTACAATTTAATAATGTAAAACGACATATTATATAAGCTTAGAATTTTTTGCAAGGATATGTTGTGTATTCAGTCTCCATGTATACCAGCTCTTCAACTTCAAGGACTATTTCCCTCATGAAGTAATATAATTTCATCACTCATGAGATATTTGCTACTCTTAACTGTATTCTGCTCTTATTTAAAGTGTTTGGAATTTGGAAATCCATCAATCCTAAAATTTCCACTGGAGCTCATGTCACAGGTAGAAGAAAAAGGAAATTTCCAAAGAAGGCTTACTCGTCTTATTGCACGCCCAGGAGTTTCATGGGCCTAAGGCCCAATATACTGCACACGTGGCCTCACTGACAAACAAAAAGTCGTAAGCACCGCAAAATTATCGATATTTTCCTAAGAAGCCCCGGATCTGCAAAATCTAGCTCACGCACAACCCTCCTTGGAATTTCGGATCCCCCACCTGAAAAAGCCTGTAACTTGAGCCAAATGGCGAAACTGGAAGCGCTAGACGAATCCAAGGACGAGAAGACCACCGCCATCCACAAGGACAAGCACAAGAAGTGGAATCACGGATCAACGAAATTATTTGTCTTCATTGATTACCTTTTCCTCCTCGTATTCTTCGGGTTTCTCTGCTTCATTCTTTTCAAGATTGTTGGCATTTGATTCCTAACGAAGTCCCATATTTCCTTTAGCCAGGTTTACCCTCGAATCCCATTTTTCGTGCTTGGCGTATATTATGATTTTTCTTGACTAAGTGGTCAAATCCATGATAATTTTGTGTTGTTTTTCCTCTTCCCTTTGTTTTCCTTCTGGGTAGAGATGATTCGTTAAGAATTTAATTGCTAAAATACAGTGCAATTAATGGATAAAATATTCTAAACAGGTTGGTTATGTTTAATTAAGAAAGCATTTTCAGCATTATTATAAGCCAATTGAAGGTTTCACATCTATTTTGTGGCTCCTGTGATTCATTTATGATGCGTTTCTTGATTTCATATACTTCTGCAGGGAAAGTTATGGGCACATCTAGGTTCCAGTGTTAGATTGAGTTCCAAGCTCGAAGGCACTTGCAGGTGTTGTTGCTTTGGTCAGATTGAGACCTTGCGACTTATTTTTTGATTAGTAGATTATGTGATTTATTTATGATGCCTTTCTTGATATTGAGGAATCTTGTGCCCTTGTGATCAAAGAAGTTTTGATACCTTCTTTTTATTCCATCTCTTCCCGTCCCGCATTTTATGATGGATAGAATTAGGAATGAAATTGCTTATTGACATTATACATGAGATCTAGTTTCCTTATGAAGTTCTATCCATTTTCTGTATTTGATTGTGGGCATTTATATTATTGAGAGTAACAATAAAAAAACGTTTCAATGCTGAAATTCTTGTTACTTCTTTTGTACTAAACTATAAGAGTTGCCTCCACAAAAAATCAACTGAAACACGTCGATGCCTGTGTGTCAACATAATCTTGATATCTATATATGAACAAGACCAAGTCCTCCATATCAGTATATGTTATAGTTGAATCTTTGAATTCAATTGTATGGTTCAATGTTTATGATTGAAGATGGCTTTGCCGTGTTGTAAAGACCAAATCAGCCTTCTTTCTGATCATGAATAGCTAGTGTAGCAACCTGAGATCAAAAGAAGGATATCTTCCTGTAGGAAAGAAAAAGTGAACATAGGTGTTTTTCTTTTCATTGTGTACGTTTTTAAAAGAACCCCTCAATTTATGTGGATTTAATTCTGCTACAGTCTGTGTTAAGGTTGTGTAAAGTGCTCTCTGATGCAAAAACCACGAATCCTTCCAGTATTCGATTGATAAATCCACGTACAGCTTATTGAAAATAATAGTCAACCTCAAGCCAACGGTTGAAAGTTCCCCAACCAAGCGTCAATTATTGAAGAAAATCCTGGATGATTGCAACCCAACATTACACAAGTTCCTAATACAGCAACCTTCATACCACTGGACTGCTCTCCAAATGTTGCTATTGCCATATGGACTCTGTTTTACTTCCTCCGTGTATAGATTATGGTAAGCTGTCTATCATAGAGCCAGAGGCTCACGCCCTTTTGATCCTTCCTTTTGCCTCATTTTTTTTTCGTTTCTTCTTTCTGGTCTAAACTCTGTCCTTCATGGCCTCTCCCTTAGTTAATGTGGGAAATTTGTTGACCTTGCATTTAAAGCAAGGCAACTACCCTTTATGGAGGGAACAAATTATAGGCTTGGCCGAGAGACAAGACCTTGTCGGCTTACTCACAGGGGAACTCTCTGCCCCTGCTCAAGTCATCTCATGTCCTGAAGGTTCCTGTGATGGACAACTTCAAATAATCCCGAGTACAATAAATGGAGATAGTTGGACAGACTTCTTAGAGCCAATTGACTGAAGAAGCTTTAGGTCTGGTCATTGGGCTGGAAACTACAGAACAAGTTTGGCAAGCACTCAAGGAAGCATATGCCCAAGCTTCCCAAGAGCGCCAGTTTCAACTACAGCACAACTCTGTTACATGCGTAAGACTTCTGATGTTTCTTTACATGATTACATATGCAAATTTAAGAGCATTTGTGAAAAATTAGCAAACATAGGAACCCCTCTCCATGATCGAAACAAAGTCTTCTCTCTTCTCAACATCTTAGGTCCAAAATATGAGCCCTTCACCACTGCCATGTTAAAACCTCCAATACTGCCATGTTAAAACCTCCAATGTCCTCATATGCAGAAATTATCCCTCTCCTTCAAAGTTATGAAACACGCCTTACCCTGAATGAAACTGAGACTACTGCTCATGTTGCTTTCTACTCGAACAAAAACCAACATCCAAAATGTGACTCACGGCCACGGCAGGGGAGTTTCCAGAAATTTCACTCGCAGCAAACAGCTTCTTCCAAGGCAAGGGTTCCAACTTCCATCCCTAACAATCCCGGCCCAACAACAGCTCTGGCCAGCCCCAACAAAATCATGCTAGCAAATGTGTAGTGACTTGCCAGGTCTGTGGGAAAAAAGGACATGAAGGCTTGAAGCCCTTCAATGCTGCCATTGGTTTGACAAAGCTTACCAAGATGAAGAAGTTCCACAAGCATTGGCAGCAATGACAACATCCAATGGGGCAGACGAAGAGTGGATGGTTGATTTAGGGCCTCGGCACATAGGATTGCACACTGAGGTATATTACAAAACTTACGCCCCTATCATGGTTGTGATCATGTCACGGTCGGCAATGGTACAATGTTGCCGAACACTTAAATTGGTGAAACCACTGTTGGTAATCCTCCAAACTCTATTAAAATTGATAATGGTTAACTAGTCCTTGATCTTGAAAAAATTTACTTTCCATTGGGCAATTAACAACTGATTATCCTATTAATTGTGAGTTTTTTAGTGTTGGATTCACAATAAAGGACAGGAATACCAATAGAACACTGATGACAGACCACAGGCGAGGTAATTTGTATACCCTAGCCACCTCCCCGGAAGCTCGTTTTTAAGTGCGCTTTCAAGCTGTGGACAAGCATCTTTAGCATCAATGACTTGGGCATCCTCAAGCTGCAACCATCCAATCTCTCTAATCTCTTGGTTTAATAAAAATAATTGGCCCAAATAAGCCATTTTCTCTATGTGATGGTTGTCAACTTGGCAAAACAAGTCATTTACCTTTAATTTCTTCTTAAAAAAGGTTTGGGCTTCTTGAAAAAATTCGTTGTGATCTATGAGGTCCTTCTCCCGTTAATTCTATTGATAAATTTTCCTACTCTGCAATTTTAATTAATGATTTCAGTCGATATAGTGATGGTTCATTCCTTTAAAAAGTAAATTTGATTTTTTTTCACAACATTTCATGTTTTTATTAACTTTATTGACCGACTATTTTCAAAAGAACTTAAATTGTTTTTATCAATTTGATGGCGGCAGCGAATTTACACTTTTTTACAAGATAATAATATTATTCGTAATAGGCTGTACCATGTTGTATCATAGTAGTATGCTTAAGCGATTTTGGGTTGAGGCCTTCTCAACGGCAGTTTATTTAATAAACCATGTTCTTTCCGCAAGCTTTCACGAGTATCCTTTACAGTTATCACCCTAATTACTCCTCTCTACGGGTTTCTTGGATCCAAATGTTTTCCAGGTCTTCATGACTCTCACGTGACTTTATGAATATAGCACCAATCAAAAAGATTTTAGGTGTTTTGAAACCTAAGGTTCAACAATCTCCCCCTTTTTGATGATGACAAATACTTGATAGAACCTGAAGCCTGTATTAATACTTAAGCTCCCCCTGAGAATGTGCGTTAGTTTTTCAAGCAAAAATATAAATATAATTCCAAACATATATAACAAGTTTAGCAATTTAAACAATGTTAATGTTCTAGTCTAAAACTTCTCTCCCTTTTGGCATCATTAAAAAGGATCGGCAGCAAGTAAATAGATTGAAGAAAACAGTGCGTTAAAAAATACTGTAGATAGTTGAAAAAGAGAGCCGTCCGTGACCCGACAAGTCCTGCAAAGCCTCGAGACCTAACTTTAAGAATTTAGTGCGGTTGAATATAGAAACAAATCTTATATAGAAACAAATAAGATTTGATGCAAATTCATCCGATTTGCATCAAATCTTATTCTTATCTTTATAACTCATCTGCATTCATTCTACATTCTCGCTTTAAGTTTTTCAATTATTTTCTCAATGACCAATTCTTCTAACATTCCTCTAGATCCATCCATGAGGTATTCTACACCTCAATCTCCTGTCATTTCTGCAGCTACCATTGGTGCCATGTTGCAGCAAGAGAATAATAGTTTGGCTAATAAATCAGACTCCGATGCTATCTACGACTTGGTGAGTCTTGGGACTCGCTACTCATCCTCTATTGTTGCTTTTTCCCAGCGGGTACAAGCCAAAAACCATGAGGTTGAAAGGCTTAAAGAACAAATTGTTGTACTTCAACGAATTGTTCAAGAGTCTCACACAAGGGAAGGAATCCTTCGGCAGAAGAATAAACAGTTGAAATCTCTATTGAATTCTTCATTCCGCTTGCCAGTTCCCATGGATAGG